>PVJX010019316.1:0-35078 GCA_004027295.1 Dolichotis patagonum | reverse complement strand
GCAAAAATAGCGATTGGCCACATGGATACCCTGGGAATCAAGTCAACCACATGTAAAATGAAAGACCAAAAAGGTTAAGATGGATATTTGATAAATAAATATGATGTTTGTAAAAACTCAAAATAGCAAAGGCCAGACCTTGTGCAGGTAGAGAAGGACATCTTGTCAGTTCTTTTCCTTCTGAAGGTCAGCACATACTCCCCCCCCCAGCTTCTCCTAATTTGAAGGACTCTTCTCTGAAGAGTTTCCCACAATGATAACTTTCCCAGGATTTTCAGCCAGTACTCTTACCATCTCAGCGGAGTATCACGGTCTGTTTATTTTGTTAAGGCTGCCTCCCTAGGGCAGTAGAAGGGATTGTCTGGGTTTTGAGATATTCTCAAAAAACTACCAGTCTTTTCCTTATAGATTCTAGTTATTTGGTTTTCAGAATAAGTATGTCCTGGCTTTTCTTTCTTAAATCCTACAAAACAATTTCCCACAGAAAGCATGATTTTGAACATAAGAATGAGGACTTGGAAGATGATTTTATTTCAATTTAAATTTCAAACAGGAGTGGATACACTGAGGCCCTCCTATTACCTCCCCCAAGCACTAAAATCATCCTGATTCAATACAACCTAGAAAAGAAGTTGTTCACGGTACAACAAAAACATGCGTGACTGTGTTGAGATAATCGGCTGCAACTGGTTGTGGGTGAACAGCTCTGACATGGGTCTCGGGCTGCCCTGCCCCACCTCCAGGGTGGGTGGAAGAGTCTTAAGGTACAGCTGAATGTGGAGCAATGCAAGTTGAAATAAACCAGAGGAGCAAGGCCCAGAGAACCTATCCTGGCTTGCGACAACCAGAAAACTCCACATGACATAGGAGCTGTAACTGGAAAAGAATAGTCTCAAAAATGCACCTAAAATTTCATTCTAATTTGTGAATTTAAAGGTACAAAATACATACTTTATTATCAAATTGTCCACAGCCATGTATTTCCCAAGTGTGTTGGTTGTTAAGGGAAGACTTGATAAAGAAGAATCAAGAAAAAATTATAGATTGTGTTTAAGTGCAAAATAGTGACACGCTTTATATGTGAAAGCACTGAGTTAAAGGAGGCACCTCAGCTACCATGTATCTTGCATCTCTGTTGATTGAATGCACCCAAAAAAAGATGGTTCTCAATTTTAAACTGAGAATGAACACTGTTTTCTAAAATTATTTTTGAGTTTTAGCTTGTAAGGAGGCACAAATAAATTACTGAGTGGAATTAAGGCTCAGTGGCAGAATCCTTGTCTAGCATGGATAAAGGCATGGATTAGGTATCTAGCACAGCCAAACAAACAAACTAACAAACATAAACCAAAATGAAAGAAAAGAAAGGCAGAAAATAAACAAATGGGAAAGAAAACAAAACTAGCCTTCTGTAAAGGATGAATGAAACCAAATTCTTGCTACCATCTTTAAACAGTGCATATACTAAAGCTTTCTAAAAGACAGAGCAGGTGAACTACTGAGTTAGAAAACCACAGCAGAGAAATGCTCATCAAAATAGCGTCATAGAAGGTGCACTATTTAGGAATCTCAGGAAAAAGCATTAATTAATTTTAGATTACCTTTTAAAACTTACATGTTTTGGAAAATTTCTTACTCTTCAGCTTCTGAATAATTCAGAAATATATCCAAGAGTATTTACAGTTAACTCAGTTGGAATGATTTGTAAAATAAAATAATAACATATAACTCTTTTAGCTTTCTAGAACACTTTGGCCTACATTAGTACATTCATTCTTTTGAACCACTCTGTGATGTATACATGCATGTATTTGTGTGTGTATGGCAGGGCCTCGTCCAATGCCTGCAAATCACTTTTTCCTCATCATGAATGATAGGCCTTCCTTCATGAGGTACAGTATGAGGACAGATTACCTGGCCCAGTGATTCCTAAAATTTGTGTACATATTGAAATCATCTAGGAAATTTCAGAATCTACAGTGTACTTGCTCAGTGTCTAGAGATTAGGATTTGTTGGTGAAGGTGTGGTTTGAACTTTAGAATTTTTAAAATATCTCTTGGTGATTCTAATATGCCAACAAGCCCAGAGCCATCCACCTAGATTCTTTGGGTCTCAGTTTCCTCATCTGAAAAGTGCAGGTGTGGGTGGAGTCCAGGGAGGGTCACGGGTATAGGGTAAGAATCATAATTTGTTGATTCTCATTTAGGTTCTAGAGAACTCTTATCTTCTCTGAACCTTGTGAGGAACCAAAAGGTGTTCTCTGATCAAATTGCTTTGGAACCAAATGTGTAAACTACATTACTGGAATGAATGGTCATTGCCTTAGTGAGTGAATCAGGCTATTGACCCAGAACCAAGAGTGATGGTGCCACCTTTGCCATCCACTGCTTCTGAAATCACTGCATGTCATTTACCTCACCAGGCCTCAGTTTTCCCATTTGTAAATAAGAGTTGACCTGTTCTCAAGCCAGATGCCATAGGCTTCTATTCCAGGGCCCTATGGCCAACAAATCCCTGAAATCACTTTTATTTTAAGATTCCATGAGTCAAAGGGAACCAATGATTCTATCTGTCTCACTCAAGACAGTATGAGGGGAGTTCTTAATTGGTCTAATTTTACAGTGAATCATCATTAAGCCTCTAGGCAATGTAGCTGTAGACTCTGATTCTTCTCTCTAGTGGTTAAGACTCATTTTACTCCTAAACACTTTTTAAAATATTATCATCCTTAGTGTTGCAAATAAAGCAGAACCTTAGACAAGCTGAATCATAGCTACTATTTCTCAGACTCATAACTACAAAGGAGAATCAACACAAGCTTTCCTTGCCCTCAGCTCTTTCTGCCAACAGACTTTCTGGACTTTACCCAGGCTGTCTCTGGGCATCAATGAATGCTGTATTCAGTGCACTGGATATCCGAAGTGACTAATGGATAGAATATTTGTGCTGCCTGCAGTCACTTTCAATGTCCTCTTATGCCACCTATCCCTTTTCTTCATGTTAGCCTGAAAATGTGAGGGTCACAAAAATACAGCACAGCCAAAGAGAATTCAGTGACAAGGAGAAAGTGTAAATGTCTGCCGAGTCCAGTATTCCACCTATGTCTTGATGACTTATTAGTGGGACTCTAAGTGGCATTCCCTCTAAGCTAATCTTTTAATTCAGCCTTGAAAAATCATTTAAATACCTGTAAGTTAATCAGTTATTTTGAGGATAAAACATTGTCTTTGATGTGTTAGATCAGCTATTAACAAAAAATAGCTCATGGGATAAATTCGGCCCACAGACTGTTTTGTAAATAATATTCTATTAGAACATAGCTACACTCATTTTTTTAAAATACTTTATAGTAGTTTTTTTCTTAAAATGACAATGCTGGGTAGTTTTACTAGACAGCGTATAATCTGCTGAGCTTTATCTATTTGGATCCATATGTTCATAGTTAGTTTTAATTTACTCTTTCCTTTTGCCCTCTCTCCTCCCCATCCTTTCCTACCTTCTCTCTGTTCTTTCTTCCTTCCTTTCCTCCTTCTATCTTTCATTCATTTTTCTTCCCTTCTTTATTTAAGATTACAAATCTTTATCTAATCAATGAAATGAATACTATAAGTAATATAAAGAAGTAATAAAATAATTTCCTCTCCTTCCAAAGTATATATGAATATTCATTGTCACCTTATCCCAATCATTTATAGATGAAATCCAACACTCTTACACATATGGCCTTCAAGAAGAAAAGAAAAGCATGATTGTATATGCTCAACTTTACCAAACTAAGTGTGCAGTCTCAAACTGAAGGGTATTATTATTTGTAATCCATCCTGTCCAGATACTGTCATAACAAGTTGGTGGTAAATTAAGCTTTTAATATGTAAAAATCTCGCCTCTTCAACTATCATTATAATATGTGTACATGTATGAAAGGTACCTATAAACAAGCCAGACATAAATATTTGTGGAGTGTTTCTAAATGTTTTCAACATGCTTGGTTATTTTGCAATTTTTTCCTTCTAGGATAGCCATTGCCAGAATATGTTGTTGTTTTTCATAGTCTTAATGTGGACAAAACAAGTACTTACAAGACAGGTTTTGTCTGTGATTTCTTCACTTATGGAGGAGAGCAGCCCAGTAGTAATTCAGTTTTAAAGAGGTTTTAAAACATACTCTCATTCCAACTAATTTAATCCTAGGGACTTCCACCCTGAAGCTGTGACCTATACTAGAATCAGGATGTCATTGATTTTGATTTTGATTCTGAAGTAAACATTTTTTTCCCAGCACAACAACAGATCTGACACACATTTGAAAAACAGAAGCCAGAACAAATCGGAATTGAATCTGAATTACTAATAGTTATGGACTAGTTTAAGCAGTGCTGTTTCCTCAAATCATTCCCCTGGAATGTGCTCCTGGAGCCCATAACTACACTAACAACTAACCCAAGAGATGATTTCTTAGGCTCTATCCTACACACCCTATAACAACAACAGTAATCGTGTCTCTGAGGTGCTGTGTTTCTACTGTTAGAATCTAAAATTCCTCAGTTCATGGCCTTGTTTTTCACTTGCCGAGAAACCATCCTCACACTTTTCTAAATTATTCCATATTAGGATTTCGGGAGCTGGTAGATCAGGTTACCACTGCTTATGGAAAGCTGCTGGAAAGTGCAAGCTGGAGTGCTGGAATTTTAATGCCATATTTCAGGGGAGTGAATGCATGGTAGAGGAAGATTAATTAGATTTAAGATAGAAGGAGAGTCCAACTTAATTTTGCCCCATTACTCAACATGCCTGGAAATTATACTCAGTGTGTGGGATTCTTCCCCTGAGGGAACAGCCTCCTCCCAGGCTGCCCCGCGAGCACAGGGAGGCAGATGCGCGCGGTCTCCTGTGCGCACCCTGCTCTGGACACGCAGAAGCCTATTTGTGGCCGAACAGCTCTGTGAGCCAGCAGGAGTTCTTTGCTGGCATGAGATTTGCAAGATGAGGAATGGGCCTCTCTGGTTGAGATTTGTTGGCATGAAGCTCCAGCTTCGATAGAAGATTCTCAGAGAGACAAAGGCACCAATTCTGTTTCAGCAGGGAAACACTGGAGAAGTATATGTCACACTTCAATCATTTGCAAGTACACCCTTGTGACTGGCACATTAACCCTAGTTTAACCAAAAAGGACTTCCAGGGCTCAGTCAGGAACCGTTTCCAGCAAGGCTCTGTGCCAAAGCTTCACTGTGCCCTCCCCTCCTTCTCTCTGGAGTTTCATGTTCATTATCCCCTCAGAAGCCCTCTTTTTACTATTGAAATGCTTTAAGCCCCAGTGCTCCCTCATTAATCCTTCCCTAGTCCTTTTCAATCTCACTCCTCTAAGTTCTTAGAGCATATTATGGGCCAGAGAAGTTGGCAGCAAAAAGCCACAACTTTCTGCCTTCCAATCTACAGACTTTGAAAGATAAAAGCAGAGTTGTGGGAGTTTGGAACCACCAAGGGTGCCTACCACCAACAGAGGGCGTGAGCAGGCGGAAATGTGGTTTTAGGCCCCACCTTCAGTGCACCTTGGATCCTGTTTCCAGGGTGTCCTGTGCTTAGCCTGTCTCTCACAGTAGGGCACAGCTGTTGAGGAATAGAAGCCGCCTTTCTCAACACCTTCATGGTGTAAAGATGGGAATTCTGGCACTCTTTCCTTCCAATGACCCTAAGTCCTCCAGAGTCATCTTAATGCTAGTTTTACCCATAGCTCAGATCCCGAGCTGCCCTGGAGAGCATGGGAAATGTGATGTTTCTGTGACTCTGAAAGCACTGTACATTTTGAGAAATTATATCAATTTAGGAATAATGCAAAATCCACAGCATTAAGTGTGCCTGTTGATTATAATATGAACAATAATTGGAAGCAAGTTATGGTTTTGTGAAATAATGAATTTAGGACTGATAAATAAGACCAATTAGAGATACAGACTGTACCAGTACCACCAAATCCAGTGGAAGTTGTAATTGAGTCATAATGATCACAGATGGACTTATACTCATGAGTCCCCAGGGGAGCAGTAATTCTGTCTGCTGAAATATGAAGCCCTATTGTAAGCACTGGAGTGGTCAATTCTTGGTTTTGCTGTTACTCTGTTTCTCTACAAAGCTTGATTTTCTCTTTGAACTCTTATCTGATATACTGGGTTATTAGGCCTTGTTGGCTTTCCCTGATGCTTTTTTAAAATTTTCTTCTTATTAGTTCTGGATTCTCCTCTCAGACCATCACGAGAAATTATGCACACAGGTAAAACCCCCAAAACACAAAAAACTGTATTTACATGGTCCTCTCTAAATACCATTGTATTCCATGCTATGTTACCATGATAAATTGAACTAATACCTCTGTTGTGGGACATTTATAGTGTATGTCCAAATATAATGCACAATAAAATGTGAAAAAGTGCTCCATTTCCTGATGAGAACATGGAAAAAATAAAACGAAATGATATTTTGAACCACTTGACTATTTCCTCAGCTGCTCAAAAGTTTCACATTTGATTTAGTGAACTTTTCTTTTTATATGAATAGCTCTGTAGAATTGGTGCTGTTAGAACACCCTTGTGCTTGTTATTGTCTGCATTTAGACATCATTCCATAAAAAGTTTGCAAAAAGAATACTAGATAAAAGTGCATGAACATTTTGAAGACCTTTTATGATGCCTTCTAAAATTTTAATTTCTCTAAATTTTGATGAAGATTATATCTTTTAAAAAGACTTTTAAAATTTGATCTACAATCTCCATTTTGTTCATGTAGGTGTTCACTATATCACAATAAGGTCTATATTAATGTGATGATCTTATATTTTCTGGATGTTGATTATTTATACTTTTTCTTTTTTCTTATTAATTAGCAAGGTGTCTTTAACTTTTACTTATCTTTTCAATGGGCCAACCTTTGACTACACTGATGTTCTCTATCCTGTAATCATTTTTACTACTTTATGGTACTTTATGAAAGTTTATTAACTCTTTGGAATGAATGCCTACTTTTTGAATTTTCAGTCTTTTTTTCTTTTTCTTTTCTTTTCTTTTTTTATTTTTGTCCTGTATTCTGTCAATTACAGAGAAAACAATGATAAAAATCTTTAGTAATTTTTGGTGGGAGGGGGAGATTTCCTGGGGGAGGGTAGCTTGTTCTCCCAGTTCCTAAGTATGTTAAATTGTCTTATTCAAGTATAATTGTGACAATATCTTCATTGTTTATTCTTATTGTCTTATATTGTCCATGTCTCTTTATGGTTTTATCAATTTCTGATTTTTGTGCATTGTATCTACCATTGGATGCATAGATATTTGAATTCACTACATCTTCCCTTGAGTTGAAGCTGTTATCATTGAAGTTTGACTCCTTCTTAATTCCTCCTGCTTTAAGCCTACTGTGTTTAGCATCACTATAGCTTTCTCAGTTTTCCTTTATTTCATGCTCATGTGATAAAAAATTTCCATCCTTCAACTTTCATCCCTTCTATAACGAGGTCCAGGAACACATAGTTTGCATACCGCTTCAGGAGACCTCATCTTTATATACCGTGTATGAATGTCCTCCCTCCAGGAATTTTCTTTAATCCAAGCTAGTATACTTTTCTCTTTTTAGTTTTAAATTATGAGTAATAAATTTGTGGTTAATATATACCATCTTATTTTTCCATCTGTGCTGAATGTTTTCTTTTCATTTTGCCCTACTTTAATTTTTACTTCATTTTTTTCTTCATATTGATTTGAAAATCAGTCTCTAGAATTTAAAACAGTACTTATCAAGGTACAAAAGAAATCAATGATTTAATCATCTCTCTCTTGTTCCTCTTCTTGTTGCTGAGACAAAATACCTGATACCTAAATTTAAAGGAGGAAAGGTTTATTGGAGGTCACAGATGTAGAGATTTCAGTTCATAGACAGCTGGCTTCAAGGTAGGGTAACATGGTAGAGAAGCAGTGCAGTGCAGAGGAAAAACAGTCCATGGCAGGAAGGAGGCAGCAAAGCAGCAAAGTAGCAAAGAAGCAGTAAGTTACAAGAGGCAGCAACAGTCTTCTTTCTGTCTCTTATATTTTATCCAAGATACATGCCCTTAGCGTGAGTAGTACTCACATGCAGATGAGACTTCCCATTATCTATACCCAGAATTATGTTAAACCAATCACTCACCCTTAATTCCAGCATCACATACTGAATCCTAGCATCACACATTCTAGACCCAGATACTTCTGAACAGCCCCACCTATGACTGCGTGAGGCTTTGGGCAGACATCTAAATATGACTCATAATAAGCTGCTAGAAGATACAAGATGTTTAGAACATTTTCACTCTCTTTATTACATGCCAAATTATATTACTAATTTGGTTTTATATTTGAATTCTGTTTTAGCCTTTCATATATTGTTGTCATGTCTAATTATTACCTTGTGCACTTTGTTGAATTTGTCCATATAATGATTAGGTGCTACATTCTTTATATTCTGATTCTTTTGGATCTTTTCTCTGGGTTCAACTTGCTTCTGTCTCAAGAACATAATTGATTATCTCCTTTAATGCAGGTTTCCTAGTGGAAGTATTCTCAGTTTTTGTTTTTCTGAAAATGATTTTAATTTCTCCTCCCCCTGGGAGATATTTTTCACGTGATGAAGATGTTCACGATGACTGCTACCTTCTTCAACATATTAAAGATGTCCATTCCACCACCACTGGCTTCCACCATTACTCCAGAGTCATCTGTCATCCTTTCTTTAACAGTAGTTTAGTTTGTTTTCTTTGTTGCTGAGACAGAATATCTGATACCCAAATTTAAAGGAGTAATCAAATTTAGTTTTCTTCAGTTTTTGTTTTCAAGATTGTTCTTCTCCCTTAGACTTTTCCCATTTCACTGTGGCTTTATGGTGTGTCAATACATTTTTATTTACCATGCTAGAGTCCTTTTAGTCTTTTTGAATCTGTTGACTTTCATCTTTTATCAGTTCTAGAAAATTTCTAGTTCCTATGTATTCAAATATTATCTCTCTATCATACTTTTATTCTCTTTTAAGGAATCCAAATAAAGATTCAGGATTTATTAGATCTTAATCTCTCCTTTTCTGTCTCTTGATCTTTATTCTATATTTCATCTGTTGTCTCTCCATGATTATCTGGATAATTTCTGGATTATCTGGAATATCTGGAAATTATCTGGATAATTTCTTCTGAAGTTTCTTCTGCCTCTCTCCTATATTGCACTTTAAAAACATACACTTTAAAATTTTTAATTATCTATTATGTTTTAATAGTACTTTTTAAGACATGCTAGGTCATTTCTGGCATGTTTCTATTTTCTGCAAATAATTTTCAAATGTACCTCTCATTTGATTAAATCTAGAAAATTGTGTTAAAATCTGTGTCTAGTACAGTAACTTTCCAAATCTGACATTTTAGTATTTGTTCACTTTTCTTCTTCTTTCTCTTTATTTAAAAAATTTTAATGTCCTAGTTATTGCTCATAATACTTAGTTTCCTCAGAGTTTGGATAGCTTTGACTCCATTTTTCATCTTTTGAAGAGCATAATAATTATATTTTTCTCTTGCTTGAATTATTATTACCTTTTCCAATTACTTTTTTATATCATCAAGACTGGCATTATTTTAATTTAATCATGTGTATATGTGGTTTTTTTCTTCTATTTTGTAAGATATTGTGAATTTTTGGCAACTTCATTCAGGATCGTCTTATTTTTTCTTCCTTTTCTGGCATAGGTATTCCCTCCCATTCGTCCTGGCTTCAATCTTTATTGCCAGTCACTCCACTCTTGTATTTTCATGTCACATGTCTCTTTTATTAAGCTTAGGATAGACCTCATTAGCTACATGATCATCATCTGAGAAAAGTTCTTCCAGGGCAGGGAGGCTATGAGGTGGCAACCTGACCACTCTCCATAAATGTCACAGCTCAATTATGTATCTGGTACTAAGACTTACCATGATTTTTCCCCACTTTCAGCGCATTCTAGTGAGCCCCTGGTGGGTACAGAATGGTTGGAAGGTTACTCAACGTGTCTTCTCATCCAAAGGACCCCTGGCAGTACTCTTATCCTGGGAAACACTTCAGAGCCTTGAAATGGGACAGTGAAGTAACTTTGATGACAAAGTCCTACATCATCATTTGACACTGAGACTAGGTTTGTTCCATAAGGTTTAATGTACTCTAGATTTTGGATAGCTCCTAAAGAAAGTGTATTGGTTCCTTACAAATTTAGGAGAGCCAGTAGGAAGATTTAATGCAAGAGAAAAAAAGATATTGCAAAAACTCCTGTAATGTCCACTTCTTTGTGCTGCCTATGATTTGTCTTTGTCTTTCATTTTTGTAAATAAAATTGGAAAAGGATATGTGAAAAAAATATTATTATCACTATTTCTTCTTTTCTTTCTACTGCAAGGCCAGGGTAGCAGTCACAAAATCTCATAGAACTATAGAAAGTCAGACATGGTTGTTTCCTTAGAGTAAATATAATTTAAATTTCTATTTGACAAATAAGAAATATGCAGGCCAGAGAAAACCAGTGACTTTACTAAGGTGCATGTTTCCTTGTGGTAATGGAGAAACAAGATTCTAGCCCTATTCTAGACTTTGCAATCAGTAGCTATTTATTAAAAGTCTGAGATTAGAAAGATTAAGTGTGTGAAAGGTTGTGGGTCCTGAATTGCTGTATCTTTTCCACCATGAATGGGTAAGTGCTAGCCATTCTTCCTAAGTCAGTATATCAATTCTTGAAGTAAGTTAAATAGACTTTTCTGTGTGTCCCTCATCCCATTCCAGTGTGGTGTAGAACAGGACAAAATTACTTGGACTTTGCTCAAACATCTCCTCCAAGAGTCTTTGTCCACAGATCCCTTGATGGACAGCAGCACCTAGTCCCTCAGTGTTCTTGCTTGGTTCTTCATTACACAGGATCACCTGATCCATCAAAAGTGTGTTTATTTTCTGTTACTTCTTTTTCTCAAATCTCAGAAAGAATTCAGAAATCAAACTAGAGAAGACTGGAAAATGTACCAACTAATGCTAAGGCTGTCTGGTGTGTCTGATTTTACTACAGAAAAACAATGAGTTCTGGCAAGAAAACCTCGATATGAAGAAGGAGAGAGAGAGAAGTCAAAGCAAAAGAGAGGAATAAAACCTTGAGTGAGTAAAAGATACCACAAAATGGTTCACTATCAAAGATGTTAATGAGTGACTAAAGAACAGAGACCTGGGAATAGAACATTATGTAGATGGTAACCATACCAGCTAACAGTTTGCTGTGATAATGCCACACAGAAAACCACTCCCAAACTCTGGATCAAAGAAATAAGATTTATTGAGCACATATACCTGAAGTGGAGATGTAGCATGGGTTCACTTAGACCTATTTAAATTTTCCCACATCACTTAGTTGTTTGCTGATTTTTGATGGTCTTGGCTAGGATAGTTGGGATACAATGACTCTCCCTCTTCTGCCTCATCTACTAGAAGGCCCTTAAGGGCGTGTTGTCATGCTGTGACAGATGAGTATCGAGTGAGATAGCAGAAACACACATGGTATCTCAGAATTTAGACAGAATTGATGCAGTATAACCTCTATTGCCACAGCAAATCACCAGGCCAGCCATGGATACGGGGATGGAGACGAAGACTCCAGATCTTGCCAAGAAAAGATTTAAACAGCATGGATAGAGGAGGGGTAAAAGATGGGCTCCTAATCATAATCTATTACAGAAACCACAAAGATACTGTGAAACAGAGTCCAAGACTCTCTGGAAAACTCTCTACGGTCTCTTCTTAAAGGTAAGACTCTTCCACGAGGGACCCTGGGACACGTATATGTATATTTATTTGTACACATACATGTAGTCACTTCCTTTATCACCATCTTGCAAATAGCTCATGACAGTGTGCTCTGCTAAGGTGATGGGTGAGGTGGGCTTCAAGCCCAGTAAAATGAGGTCATAGGGAAAATGTAACTTGGGTCTACTTTGGCACCATCACCAGGATGACACAGGGCACAGATGTGCACATTGGTGAGGAACATAGTCTCTCTACCTCAATTTCTAGAACTTTGCTGTGGTCTTGAAACATTTGTTTTGCTTTTTAGCTTATCCAACCCCAACCTGTAACAACTCAAACAAACCTCGTTCATTAAAGGAATCATGACTATTTCAGTCCAGAATCATGCTGAGGGAGAAGACCCAATCATGCCCCACATCTCCACTATGAATGGCATCAGAACATACCCTGTAGTTCCCAGATGACCCAACAGCCAACAAGCTCCACCAGGCATCCATCAACATCCCTGGATAACCTGCAGTTTGGTATAAGGTTAATCATTATTCAGAGAGGAGAGAAACCTCATGCGGGGCCCCTTTTCCCCTCTCCTCATGCTTATTATTCTAGGTGCAGATCAAAATATATAGAAGGAAAATCCTGGCTTGCTCATCTCCTATGAGTCTGCAGGGGAATTCCACTCACAGAGAACACCCTGTCCCTTCCTCCCACCTTTTCCACCCCACAAAAGAGGAGGAACTAGCCTTGGGGAAGAACCATTTTCCTGTTCCACTGTCTGCAAGCACATTTTCCACACTGATCCTGACTTCAGTTTCAGAGAGCTTCCATATCCAAAGGAGGCCCAGGGTTGGACCAGCCCCACTGCGTCCTTCCTCTGAGCATAGGTAAAATGTTTATCGGCCTGAAGGGAAATGGCAAATGCACAGGGTGACAGAGAAAACATGCACACTGTGGGCTGACTGATAAACAGAGCCCATGCCCACAGCGACAGGTCATTTTCCATGGGCTGTTATCAACAGGAAATCTAACTGCAGCTAATGCAGCGGGAGATTTTTGGCCAGGCTCTTGAAACAGACTTTTGAGAGCCCTTAAGATAACTGTCGCTCACCTTCCAGACTCATTCATCATTAGCAAGCTGAAACTATGCAGTGAGGAGGAAATGAAGGGGGGCCTTGGGATCCATGTCAGACAAATCACACTCTTGAGCTGGCACCAAACTCAGGAAACGCCAATGAGGGACAAAATGTATGCTGAGGTGCCAAGTTAAATCCCAGCACTGTGATTGTGTATGCGTGTGTGTGTGTGTGTGTGTGTGTGTGTGTCAGAGAAAGAAAACATTTGTGTATGTGTGAGAGAAGGGGAGGCAGAGGAGAGAAGATAGAGAGAGAGAAAAGAGAGAGAGAGGGAGGAAGAGAGAGAGAGGGAGGAAGAGAGAGAAAGAGGGAGGAAGAGAGAGAGAGGGAGGAAGAGAGAGAGAGGGAGGAAGAGAGAGAAAGAGGGAGGAAGAGAGAGAGAGGGAGGAAGAGAGAGAGAGAGAGAGAGAGAGAGAGGATGTAAAGGACTAACATGGCTCTGTGATCAAAACCTGGAGACCATAACTCTCAATTCTCTCCTTTTACTCCCATTTCCAGAGAGAATTTATTACCCTGTCTGGGAGCAATGAGAGTGAGAATGTGGGCGAGACCCCCCAAGAGATAAAGCTACAGAGCCTCACATTCCCAATTTCTGTAGACAACAGGGCTTTGCTCAGAGGGCTTTGCTTTCTTCTATGCACTTTTGCTGAAGCCTGATGTGGCTGTCAGCTTCCTAAGTGCCAGCCTGTTTCCAGCCAGGAGTTTCCAAGTGCATCTAATTGCCCACTTTATCACAGGCGCTATCAGGTAAATGGTGCTCTGCCTCCGCTGGGCCTGCCTAAGCCTGACACCTAAGACTTGTCAGGCAATGGATCACAGAGCTAGTGACTGGGGCCACTTGCTCTGCATTCCTGCATGAGGGTGACAGTAAATTATGACATCTGCCAGGAAGATCGGAACATGGCTGTGCTACCGGATGCAGCTCAGTGACACAAGGAAGGCTTTTAGGATGTGACTGGAAATGTGTTGGAGAGCTCTTAAAGGACAAAGAGTCTCGCTTCCTAGCACCAACAGAGAGAGACTATCCCCGGACATTGACTCCGCTCTTTGATGAGGCTTAACGATCTATGTTAGTGTTTGAGCAGATAATGTTGCCTGGCAATTCCGCAGTGATCAGAGTTTAAACTGGGTTCATAGCCATCGTCTCAGCCACTCAGAGGGCCAGTTGGCCTCATGCCCATGATCCTGGAGGACGAAACCAACAATGAACAAGGTTGGGTGATTATTTGACTTTGGTCATGAGAAAGTGGTACAAAGTGCCAGACCTGGGCTTCAAACCTGCACAAGACACATGCTTTTCACTTCACCAAGGTTTTCTCTACCTTCTTCCAATCCCACAGTGATTTTTTTCTTAATTTTAGGAAGTGTGAGTTGCATTTTGTACATGTATACCTTTTAGTTCTTTATGGGACTCATAATAAAACTTAAAAAATAAACACAGAAAAGGAGCATGCACACCCCCCAAAAACACAAAGAAGGAAAAAAAATTTTCATTTCAGTGAGTTTTCAAAAGGAAAATCTTCAACCTTTAAATTGGGAAAGATATAAGGAAGTGATGTCACAAGCACAGATGAACTACATGCTGAACTAACATGGCTGATCACGGCCACAGTGTGGCAATATAAATTGTTCATGAAAGGTCTACTGTTCAACAATCAAGAGTGTAGTCACACTTCCACTCGTACATGAGAGACAGGTGTCAGATGTAGCAACACTATACAGAAAGTGAACAATGTAAGAAGAGGAAGATTTGATTTGATTCTTACTATGACGATTTCCTTGTTGACAAACTTGAGACAGGTACTTCTCTGGTTAGTTTTCTTATTTTAAGATAGAAATACTTGGTAAGACAGGCATGGTGACACACATCTGTAGTCTCAGCACTTTGAAAGACAGAGGTAGGAGGATCACAAGATCAAGCATAGACTCGGTCACATAGTGGCTTAGTGAGAGTCTTTCTCAAAAAAAAAAAAGAAAGAAAGAAACAAAGAAAATAGAGTAGGGTAAAGCTCAGCGTGAAAGTCCCAGTTTTGATTCCCAGTGCTTAAAAAACAAAATCTTAATTTGTAGGAAGAGCTAAATGAGAAACTGGATATCAAAATACTTTATGTACAGTTAAAATACCATGTTTTAATCTGAAATAAACTATTATTTACTGAAATTTGTGCATGTACAGAGAAATTACAAAATGTCAGCGCTGATGTTGTCAATGGATGAATCTATAAGAGAAATGTAGTGCATGTGCATAATAGAGTACTATTTTATTCAGCCACAAAAAAGAATGAAACCCGGTAATGTGCAGGCACACAGATGGGACTGGAGGGGACTGCACTAAGTGAAATAAGCCAGGCACCAAAGACAAAAATACTGAACATTCTTCAGCATATATGGAGGCTAAAACTGGGTCTCATAGAAGAGTAGAACAGTGGTCACTAAGGTTAGGAAAGAAGAGGAGCAGGGAGGTTGGATAAATGCAGTTACTTGGGCGAAATATGTTCTTGCATTCTACAGCACACTAGGGCAATCATAGTTCACAGCAATTTGTTACATATTTTGTAGGCAACTAAGAGAGAGGAGATTGAAGTTCTCTAACACATACACAAAAATGAAAAATATGTAAGTGAATAAAAATGCTAACTATCCTGATTTGGACATTACATATTGTATATATGTATTAAACTATCACATTTTGCCACAAAAAATACATCATGCCAATAAAAGATACTTCTTGACAAAAAAGTGAGGTAGACATTGTCATGGACTGTAGAAGATCAAATTGTTTAATCATATATATGAATGCTTTGGTGTCCCTTTCTTCTAAAATTTATTGACTACCCACTGGGCTTAAGAAATATACAAAACAATGATCCATGTATCATGTAGTGTGTGTATATATGTGTACAGATGCACACAACTACAAAAGAGCTAAATTGCATTATATTTTGATATATGTTATGACAAAATAATTTCATGATCCTATTTAACAATAAAAATTTCCTGAGAGAATCCAGAAACTTTAATATATGCACCAAAGTTTACACCTGGAACTATTTGCACATAAATTCAAATTTTTGTCTAAAATGGTTCAACCTATAATGGTTTGGAAAATGTTTTCTCTCACTGTGACACTCCTGGATATAAGTAAATAGGTGGGTACACTGAAGTGACCAGAAAGTAGCAAAGGTGACACGTCCTTGTAAGTATGCATCGCAAGCAAAGAGAGGGTGATTGACCACAATTAGAAACAGCAAAAATCTTTTAAAAGCTGTGAATGGATGTAGCATCTTCCTTATTTCATGGGCAATATTTCAGAACACTAATAAAATGCCACCCATGCTCAAATGCCTTGTGAAAAAATTGAAATAAAGCCAGTGGGGTTGTTTGTTTGTTTGTTTAAGAGTCAGTGGTTTCCTTGCTAGTCACTTTCAAATTGCTCCTGAAGTACATAGCTGAAGCCTCCATCTTTTCTCAGTTCTGTCAGCTAAACTTTCCCAAAAGGAATATTTATCATTGTTTCTGAGATATGTACAGACTACACATTCAGGACTGAGAATTTATGTAGAACACGCAGAAGTACAAACAGTTAAAGCACAATACTTTCTGTGCTCTATTATAAACATTCATTTGTTTGAAGTTCTACTAAAAACTCATCTGGGTTCTTAGTTAAGATACCTCATGGGCACTATTTTCATGCCAAAGCATAGACCTCCCTAATAGATTCCATGAATCCTGTCCTTTAGGACCTGGAATTTCATTGAAAACATTCCATTCTAGTCCATAACTGCTGGTGTCCTTCTTTACAGTTGTTAACACATCACCAAAAACACAATAACATGACCAGAATGGACTCTTCAGTTTTTCAAGTGGTTTGAAAAACATTGTCCTTTGATTCTTTCATGAGGGTGCCATAATTTCTTGGGGTTTCCCAGCTGCTTTTTGATTGCTGGCCCTGCCAGCCACTCTCCCTAAACAGAAACCGGGATACGTGATGGTGGTTGTGGTAAATTAATAAGAGGGGAAAATAAACAGAAGGCTCTTTTCCCATGTGTTCTTTTAACTTTGCAAATCTGTTCACTGTACAGTTAATTTGGAGCTTGCAATGCAGGCACCCTGTCTGGCTTCTCTATTCATCATTCTTTTCTGCTGTTGTTCCTTCCTTAAAGAGCCCACAAGTGGGGCTCACAGCAGGCAAGGGGATAGATGGCCTTCGCCCCAGTTTCCCACATTCCTCCAGGACATCTGGGCTGGATGCAGGCAAAACAAAACTGTCTGCAATTCCTACCATCCAATCCCATAGGTTTAATATCATCTAAATTAGTGGTAGGCGAACATTTTCTATAAATAGTCATGTAGTAAATATTTTTGGCTTTGCAGGCCATATGGTCTGTATCACAATTACTCAGCCTTGCCTCTGTAGCATGAAAATGACCATACATAACACATAAATGAACGAGTGTGGCTGTGTTCCAATAAAGCTTTATTTATGGACACTAAAACTTGAGTTTCATATAATTTTCATGTGTCATGAAGTACACTTTTTGTTTTGACTTTTTCCCAACCATTTAAACATGAAACAGAATTCATAACTTTCAGACCCAGACAAAAATAGACAGTGACTGCATTTAGTATCCACGCTGTAGTTTGCTAGTCTTTAGTCTAAATGTCTTCTTCTTGAAATGGATGCCTCAAACCAATACCTGCTTTTTGGAACCAACAGTTGGTTATTTGTGTTTCTACTAATCTAATCTTCAAAAATTTTCATAAGCCAGTGTGAAAGTTGTGGTTCTCTTGTCCCATCTGTATTTATAGCTTTCCCCTCACTGGGCAAAATACAAGACACCCATGAGTTAAACGAAGTGAGATTTAGTTTGAAGTTGCCGGGATTCAAGGCAACAATGCATGGTGGAAGGACAGGGCTGAGTGAACTCTGTTCATCCCATGGCAGCCATGAAGCAGGAGAGAGGGAAGGAGCCAGGGACAAGAATGCACATTTTCTGGGCACACCCATAGCGACCAGCTTCCAACCCGGCCCCACCTCCTATCAGCCCATTTGGTGTCAGACTCAACTATGGATGAATCTACTGATGAGCATAGCACCCCCACCCCATCCAGGCACCTTTCAGATACATAAGACTTTGGAGAGATGTGTGAGATCTAAACCATAATGCATTGCTTCTGGTGTCCCACGTCTTCCCCATGTGAGAAAAACATTTTCATGCGCTTCGTGTAGTGTCTAGAGTAAAAAAAAAAAAATAAATAAATCCTGCTAAACATTCTTGATTGTTATTTTTTATATTCTTCATCTAATGCATCATGAAATTCTGTGGAAACTGTTTCTAAAACATATCTCAAATCTGTTCAAATTCTTTCCATCTTGTCCAAACTACCTACTGTGGTCTGGATATATATATATATATATATATATATATATATATATATATATACATGTATATATACATGTGCTCTGCCCTATATATATCCAGTTTCACATGTTGGACACTTGTGCTTCCCTGCAGCCCCCACTGGAGGTAAAATGCAGTGCGAGGTGACTGAGTTGGATAAGTTCCTGAGGATGGGGCTCCCGTGATGGTTTTAGTGGTCTGATAAGAAGGGGAAGGGAGACAGGAGTTTGTGTGGTCTTGTGCTCTATTGTCACATGATGCCCTTGTGCTGTGATGTTATGTGATACCAATAACGCCTCCACCAGTTACCAGCACCTTAATACTGGGCTTTCCAGCCTCCAGAAACAGGAATTACTCAGGCAGTGGGATTCCATTATAGAAACATAAAACTGAGATATTATTGTGTCTATTACTTCCTTCCCTCCTAAATTCCTAATTGAAACATCCTCTTTTCTATTAGCTAAATCTTTGCAAAATGAGCTATTATGATTGCTTCTGAGATACATGAAGACTTATTGACAAATAATGACACAGGTAGGTAGAATGAATGTTTCTATTTACATTCTCTTTTGTTCTATTTTGCTGTACAGTATCTGAAGAGAACTTGCTAAAGCACTGATTATATGTGCTCATTTTGAGCACATTTGTTCCAAAAAATGATAAATTCAGCTCTACAAGAGAAAAACTACATTCTCCTCATGTCCTCATCCCTCCAGACCATGCTTACGCTTGTTTGTATGCTCAGGTCAACTACTGGCCTCCTTCTTGTCCCACATAGGTCACATATTCCTAGATCCATGGCTTTCCCCTTTTCTTTCCAGAGGGATCTTTCTCCAGTCCCTTGTGTGACTGGCTCACTCCCATCCTTTAAGATTCTACCCCATCACTACTTCCCTGACTCACCACTCTATTCAAAGCAAGCATCCTCATCTTCTTCAACCTGATTACCTCCTTCACAGCTGTGTCTCCAAATCTAACCATTTTTATTGGTTTTTTTTTTACAACCAGTTCTTTTTCCATCTTCCACATAGATTGTGATGCCTAGGATAGAGAATTGTCTGTTAGAGTCACTGTATCCATAGGTGAAGTAACAGAAAGCAGCTATATAATAAGTATTGAATAAATTACCTAATGAGTAAACTTACTAATAGAAACTTTAGAGTACTCTGAGAACACAATTTTAAAAGTAAATGCAAATTTTAAAATGAAATATAACTATACACCAAGAGAAATGTATCAATCATGGCAGTTTTCATTTTAGTTTTACAACTCTGTTATCTTTTTCAATTTTTGTATGAGAAAAAAATGAGTTACTTTTGCTATTTGAAGCAAAAAAAATGAAAATATTAATAAAAGGAAATCTCATCCTGCTAAAATTTTTGTCTTCAATTTTCTAAATCATGCCCTTGAAATTAGGGTGATTACATTAGAACACTGAAATGCTTCAGTGTCTAAAACAGAGAGAGGTATACCACCAGGATGCTGGCACTGAGAAAATCTGTTCAAGATTAGCTTACCCTCAGATGGAGTTATGGGGAACACCTGTGGGCGTTCTGACTTAAAAACTATCTCTTCTCTGTTGAGTTACACATATCTCTATCTTACTCATTCTACATTTCTAGAAACCTCATGTAACTTGAAGTATAATTAAGCAATAGAAGTGACTGAAAAATGTTCATGACTGGAGGCTATGGAATGGGTTGAAAGCTTGATTATTTTTTGGCTTTTATAAGGTCACCTCTGAGCCCCAGTTCTTTTTTTCTGTCAGAACCCCAAAGTAATTTTTCATTAGAAGATATAGATATACATACAGTTACAGATAAAGATACACATGTAGATAGAAACAGAACATATAGAATGTATATATTCTCTTTCTCTCTGTATATATATAATATATATATTCTATCTCTATATATTCTATATGTATATAGAAAATTTTAATGATATTTACTTATAAATATATGATACAGTATGTAACAAAACTAACTATATAACACTGAAGTATCAGTTTATATATCAAACATATTATTTTTACTATTTTTTTCAAGGAATACTTTCCATAATGTAGAAATGTCTTATATATTGGATGAAGAAAAAAGGAAAGGGGAAGGGGGAAGGGGAGGGAAGAATAAAGAGAAAAGAAAGGGAAGGGAGAGAAGAAAAGAGAAGGAAAAGAAGAGAAAGGAAATCTGTATTGAGGAGCTTCAATTTTCCTAGGCTGTCATAAATTCCTGAGACTATTCAGATTTATCACTATGTTCAGAATGCTTGCTAATTCACTGCATTTTACTGCAATTCTAGCATCTTCAAAAATCCAGCAACTTTTAGCTGCAAGATTTATACAGATTATTTCTTCTTTTCCTCAAAGCTGCACACAGATTGCTTAGTATATATTGTTTACACTAGAACGGCAAATGAAGCAGCAGCCTTGCTTTAGGACATATCTTCCTTTTAGTGAGGAAAAATGAAGTGGATAAATCATAGATGACTATTAAACCATGACTCACGCTACTTGTTATGGTTTACATCTAAAATATGTCCCAAAATTTTCATGCGTGTGGTGTACTAATGGTCAACTTGAAACACCCCACTCAACTGAATGAGCATGGCTCTGGGTATGGAAGGCCCACCTGAGGATTGTTGCCAGCAACATAAAGGAAGAACTGAAGGGGGAGATGGTGCATTTCATTCTCCTGGAGAAGCTTGTCACACTGGTTTGCCTGATCCGAACTCAGCTGTTCTCTTTGGAGGAGCTGGGGTCCTCACTGTTGCTGAGGATGGCTGTGCTTTTTTTTCAGGGAGCTCTGGTCCTTACCTTGAGCATGGCTTCCTATCTTCAGTGCAGATCCCTCAGCCTGCTGGCACAGATCCTTCATCCCACTGGTGCAGACTTTCTAGCTTCCACTGCTGAACTTTTGGCCTTCCCAGTGCAGATTCTCAATACAGATTTTCATAAGACACTGTCGTGAGCTCTAGGTCTCCAACTGGACTCATGCAGGACATTGTCATGGGATCCAGGCTCCCAGATGGATTACTTGGATCTCTAGTATGTGGACAGATCTCATGCACTGTTTTACATTTGACTTTTTGGGTGAATATTATAAAATAATCCTATAAATTACATGTCCTGCATTAAATCTTTTCCCTTGTAAACCCTGACCACAACAATGTGTCTGGAAGGTGACTGAATCATCAGGACACTGTGCTGATGAGTGGATTCATCCACTGATGAGTTCAGTAGCTGAACCTGTTGGTAGGAGCTGGTTGGAAGTGAGTCACTGGGGATGTGACCTAGAAAGGTGTGACCCAGAAGGTCCCAGGCACCTTCCCTTGCTCTCTGCTTCCTAGCTTTCACCAGGTGAGCAGTTGTCCTCTGCCAGGTCCTTTCACCATGCCATTTCTTGGAGCCAGCCAAGTGGATTGAACCCACTAAAAACTGTGTGCCAAATAAATGTCTTTGTCTTTGAACACTGGTATATTTCAGATTAAAGAATCAGTCCAAGTAATACTAGAAAATATTCTGATAAGTTTTTTCTTTTAATTTAGCAAAAATACAGGTTATTATGGTCCTCTCTGAGTTTTGGGTGAGAGATAATATGTCTCAGTGACGGAAAGCGACTAACACATTACAGTCATTCCCTTGGTGAAAGATGGAAACACGGTCGGAGAGTAGTGGTATCACAGAGCTCAGAGTGTCTTCTCTGAGGAAACTCACTGCACTTTACATGGCATTAAGTAAAGACTCCTAATTCCTTTATAGGAGAGGACTGAGTAATTGGGTATAAAAATACAGTAGACCACAATAACCTGTATTTTTGCTAAAATTAAAAGAAAAAATAAGAATATTTTATAATATTACATGGATGATACTTTAACCTGAAGTATATCAAATATTCAAAGACATAGCATTGCTTTCTGACATTAATGGGTCAGATATTCTATGTAATGGAAAATGCTGAATTTTTAAGTACTAAGTGAAATAACATAATCTGGAACACAGATGCCAATGATTGATACTGTTTCAGTAAGTTGATCAGGTGGGTGGATTTAGTGTTAGGCTGATGTGCCTGAAGAATACTGATCATCATTCTCGTTAGACAGAAGGCCGGCTCTCACAACTGCGGTCAGCATAATTGCATTGAGCCCTAGGCTAAAGGATTTTCAGTCTCCTTTAGTCAAACCGCAATGTATTGATTAAATATTTGCCCTGAGTTTATTAGATTTGAGGCACCCAGAGTTATCAGGCTTCAAAGTTATCAGATTGAATATGTCTTTGCATGCACTCAATCATCATAAAATCACAGAAAATTATCTTTCCTTCATATTACTCATTTTGTCACCATAAAAATTAAATAACCTATTGTAGCTCTGCAAGTGGTACCTCTTTCATTGGTCAATATTAGAGCCTGGCTTTATTCCACTTAGACATGGAATATACCAAAAGGTCCAAAGTTTCTGTTGGATGAGATGAATGTATTCTGAGATCTGTTGTAAAGCATGGTGACTATAGTTAATAGCAATGAATTTTGCACATCGAAGTAGACCTAAAATGCTATCTCCACAAAAAACTGCTGAACATGTGAGAAGGGAGATATGTCAATTACTTTGATTTATTCACTTCACTATAATATATATTTCATAATGTATATGTATCAAAATACATTTATTGTATAAGTATATACCATTTTATTTAATTATAACTTGATAAATCATGGGAATATGAAATAGGTATATTTATTCTAATTTTTAAATAAAGAGATTGACATTCAAAAAGCAAAACTTTGTCCCATGGCCCTGAGTAAGTGGAAGACAAGCACAGTGCCCAAGATTTGTCACAAAGACCAAAGCATTAGCCTGACTCAGTGCTTCAAGGTCTCTGCATTCTACAGTGGTAGAAAGGGGGAAACCTGAATAATTCTGTCCCAGAAAGGTAACAGAATTTTGTATGCAAAAGTAATAAAATAATTTTTCTTCAGAGAATTCATTTTAGAAATTCTCTTTTTATTGTTGCTAACGTGTGTGTGTGTGTGTGTGTGTGTGTGTATGTTTTAAGTATCTCAGTTCAGTAGACAATGCAATTCAGTTAGCCTAAGCTAGTTCAAACTCTTAGTTAAGAACGAGAAATCATGAAATAGATTTTTGAGACAGAACTGGTTTCTTAATTCAGTCTAATAGTAATTTACTGAACAAATTAACAATTCACTTCAATAATAACTAGCATGCTGGATACAAATTACAAGGACTGGAAATGATATGATGAACTTCATGCAGAATTAGGCATTCTCAGCTGCGAACAACTACAAAAGCATGAAAACACATGTGGAATACTTATGTTCAAAGCAGTTTGCTTTGCATTTGTTTGCAAAGTGTTAAACACATGCAAAAAAATTAAAAAACAGAAAAGGTACTGGGAATTATACATGAGAACTGACCACCTGTCTGCCTTCCTGTCTCATAGTTGCCCAGTTCCCTCACCCCAGAGCCATCAATTTCTCCCGGAGATGCCTAGAGATAAACCAACACACTAATGGAAGTTATTGATGTTATACCAGCAGAATATTGCAGGTAGATAAGCAGTTCAGAATCTTTTCTGCACTTTCCCATTTTTAGCAAGCTTTCATCAAGAATTGGGAAAAAGGGAATCAGAGATAAGAGTAAAAATCTTAAGAATCAGAAGTGCTTCCAACCATTTCTATGCTGCTTGAGTCTCTTGCACATTAATATTTTTATTTTTTAATAGTCATTTAAAATTTCACAGAGCTGAAGAAGGAAAGCTGTTAGTCTCCATGGGGAGTACAAAGGAAAAGGTTCACTTTTTATTTGAAAATCCAAAGTAAAATTTAAACGAAAAACTGCTTCTAACCTCAGAGAGCTTGGCCCTGAGGTAAACAATGTAGAAGTGTGACCAGGAAATTTATTGAGTAACTAATATGCATCAGATTCAGAAGCTATCAAAATAAACAACATAAATACTATTTTTATGGCTTCAGATGTCCTTAAGTTTCAATGAACAGACCAAAACATAATGAATAATCTACTTTCTGAAACATATTGAAAAACTGTCTTCTATAAAAGCCCTTCATTTAATTATTAATTCATCAAAACTTACTTTTTATGAATGACTCCTATGTAAAATGTAGTAGATTGATTATCAAAAATGATCAAGGGGGAAGTAAAAATTTAAAAATGATGTGATATCAGTTTAACTGGAGGACTGAAATTTTAAAAATCACACACAATATCAATTTCTAGTGAAACAACAAATACTCTCTTTCTTTGGTAACATGAACACAAACTAGGATAGCCACTGTAGAACAGTTAGATACTTCCTTACCAGCACTAGCTCTGCTAGGTATTTATTTGCAAATGTTTAGAACAGCTTCTTTCACAATCAACCAAAGAGAAAGCGACCAAGGAGAATGGACGAGAAAGCTGTGTGACATCCTTCATGGAGTGGACTAATATAGATGAAATGAGTGAACTTTCAACCATACAAACTCATGGATGAGTCGTTACTGAATATTGCTAGGTGAGGGAACCAAACCTAACAGGCTACACATTTATGACTGCATTAATGTAACATTCTGGGGAATATAAGACTATAGAGACAAGAGAGGGATTGTTGGTAGCCAATGGTCCAGGTGAGAGGAAGCTTGAGTAGATGAAGCACAAATACATAACACGAAGTACAAAATCCGTAGATCTCAGTAGTTTTTTGTTTGGTTTGGTTTTTTTGGGGGTGTTGGTTCTGGGGATCGAATTCATGACCGCATGCTTGCCAGGCAGGCGCTTATGCCACTCGGCTAAATTCCCAGCCCCTCCTCAGTTTAAATTGTTCCAGTCTTGGCTATTGAGCTCACACTTACATCTCTTTGAAATACTTCAGTCAAGGCAATGTTTTCTTTAAATTTGGTTTTTAGACTTTACTCAATTTTCTCAGTCCAAAAAGTTGCAGGTTCAACTTGCATATTTTGCTGGTCCTGAACTCAGCCATTACTCCAGCTACTTTTCCTTTCTTAGACACTAGTATAACCAATAGAGAGCTGGATGCAAGGTGAGCTCTTTACCATGGGAATATGATTGCTACTAAGCCCTCTAAATTGAGAAAACAAAAAACATAGAAACATACCAACATGTGTGGATATTTTTATATGTAAATATTTCTATATGGAATGATTTATATCTATGGTAAACTATGCACGAGTTCATCCTGATAGCTCTGTTACTGCATGGATCACTTTCACTTCCTCTCTGCTTATCTGCAACTTCATGTCCCAACAATAAGAAATCTGGGTTCTCTCACCACTTAGTTAACTGTTCAATTCTAGTGTGCATGCATATTGTTTTGAAAACTGTGATCAAATCCACCTGTAGGAGACAGCCTTATCGAGTAGAATGCCACACTTACGGAAGATTGTTTTGCCTTTATTCTCATGTCTCAAGTTATTAGATTGGTGCCTTCTGTTCCTATGAGTGAGGTTTCATACATTTGTGTGATAGTTAACTGACTGTGCCAACTTGAGTGAGAAACACCTATCTAAATTCAGGATAGTTCTGGGTGTGGAAGACCCACTCCGGGGAAGATTGTCGCCAGAATGACATAAGAGTTTGCAAACAAAGTTGGCAGGCTTGCTTTTGCTTCTTTGGACAAGCTCCAGTCCTTACCTTCACCTTGTACGTCATCTCCTGGTTTCCAGCACAGATGCCTCAGCCTCCTGATACGGCTCACACAGACACCATAGTGAGCTCCAGGCCTTCAGCTGGCTCCTTCGGCTCTCCAGCCCATAGGTGGGCCCTTTGCCTCACTCCACACCTGGCTCATTGGACAGCCACTGTGAGCCAGTCTTGTACACTTTATATATTTGTATATTTTGCATTAAATCTAGTTCTCTAGTAAGCCCTGACACAATTTGTAGAACAGATTATTTTGTCACATGTTGAATTCTATACCAGTATCATCTAACCTCCTAAATTATTTTGTTCTGTTTAAATTTGTCTACATTAAGATTCAATTTTTTCCTTCCATATAAGAATAAAAAGTCCAAAAAAGAACTTCTCTTTTTCTCTCCAAGTCTGAATTGAGAAGATACATGGACCAGTCCCAAATCAGTTAACATGAAGAGTAAGCAAAATACCAGTGTTTGTGATTTAAGCCTCTGAAATATACAAGTAACTTTTTTCTTTACCAAAGCAATACTTACTAATACAACTTCCACTTGCATATAACATGTGAATGGTTAAGAAAAGGTCATGAAGCCAAAGTATAAAATACTAAATAAATCTACATTTAACTGAACTGAACTGTCATCTTTTAAAGATGTGTAGAAAGTCACTGGTTTGAACTAAATATGGCCTGTGTTTATAGCACTATATGTTTCACTCTACAACACTGATACTTACAAGTCCTTGAAAATACCCATCATTCATTTATTTGTTTATTAATTTGTTCTTTAGTTTTTATTGTAATACTTAGGTCACATTACAGTGGAAAATAAGAAGGGAAAAAACAATGATACTTTTACTTAAACATTGCAAAAACAAAAAACAACCCTGAAATTTCGGAGTAAAAACGGAGCTCAGTTGTAGAGTCTTTGCATGTGTGAGTCCCTAGGATGGATCTCCAGCACTGCCAATAAAAACAGAAAAGAAAACAAAATAAAATTTAATTACATAGCATTGATTTAGTGGTTATACATGGATGATGCAAAATAAAACAAAAATAGTTTTCCCGCTTTAAAAGCACTATATATTTCTTGAATGATCAGTGTGTATCTGCATGTGACAATTACATTGAGTCTCAGAAAACTGGCTGTGTGGTGGGCTTTTTCATATGAAAATTTGCATTTCAGTGAATTGACATCCTTCTTAATCTTTGTTACCTTACAGCTAAAGCTGTAGGTTCGGGAGACACTGAGTTTAGTACTGGAATTGTAAGCCATAGGAAATTATCTGATGTGTTTAAATTTTTTCTCATATTATTTTAAAACAATTTTTAAAATCAACTAACCCTAACCCCAAGCTTACATTCTCAAAGAGAAGAAATATGGAAACTAATTCCCTGTGAGTGGCTATGCCAAAAGAATTACACCAAACTAAGTCATCACACTTCTGTGGAAGGAGCCTAATCAATCTGATTACATTGCAGTGCTAGAAGGGGAAGGAGTCTGACTTCCTCCATTGCAGACTCAGCAAGGTTACAATGGAGTGGAAAATCTCAAGGACCACAGAAAGGAAGCTGGTGAGAATCAGTCTGCAGCACCCCTGCCAGCCCCAAATGTTGACAATATGAGAACGGCAACTGAAGTCTTGGGTTTATACTGCTGAGATCCAGAGACACCAATTAATGATTCTTTTGAGGGATAGCCTTCACTCCAGACCCCAAGGAGGGAAAACCTGAGCGATGACTTACGTTGTTATAAACAATGTCTTTGTAGATTAGTATGAATTCTATATTACTATCTCATAACTGCACACTTCCTAGAATTCATAGTCAGGCCAGAGGCCCAGAATGAGCCCATATTAAGCATCAGAGGATGGTGATTTAAGAGAAACATTAGGTTCTCTTTCATTGATCTTAAGGGTATGTCACCTCTTTGTTTTGTGGGAACAGACGTGGAGATCTGGTATATAAGAAGATATCTTAAGCAAGACCTAACCAAGCATTTGAAAATATAACAAAGGTAAGAAGCATTGCCATTCCATAGGAATCCAAAAGATCTATGTTAAGTGGACCACTTCTGGCCAGAAATAAGGAAATAAGTCACTAGATATCCATGAGAAATATATGAAAAAATGTTCAGCATCTCTGGCCATCAGAGATATGCAAATTAAAGCAATATTAAGATTCCTTCTCACACAAGAAAGAATTGCTATCATTAAGAAATAAAAAATAACAAATGCTAGGATGGTTGTAATAAAAAAAGAAACACTCCTATATAGTCAGTGGGAATCAACCATTATGGAAATAAGCATAGACATTTCTCAAAAAACTAAAATTAGAAATACTATATGATCTAGCTATTACTCTTCTAGATATCTTCCCCAAAGAGGTTAAGACAACATATTGCAGTGATTCATGCATAGCAATATTTACAGCAGCACAATTTATAATAGCTAAATCCTGGAAGTAGCCTGTATAACAATCAAGAGATGACTGGATAAAGAAAATGTGGCATCCAAATACACAGAATACTACTCAGCTATAACAAGAACAGATTGGAGACATTTGTAGGAAAATAGATGGCCCTGGAAAATATAATGTTGAGTGAAATAAATCAGATATACAAGCTTACATACCATGTAGTATCTCTCACTTGGGTGAGGCAAAATACAAAGAGATTAATAATGAATGGATAGAAGGAGACAGGGGATAGATCTCCTGCAAATAGGGAGAGGTCCAAGAAACTAAAGGCAAGGGGTAAGAAGGAGGGAAAGGAAAATAAATAAAATGTAGATATGTCATGTACAGAAACCTAATAGCCTCAATGAATGTAAACATTACATGCCTTAAACCTGAGCTAAGATTATGATATCAACAAGAATGAAAATGAAAAAAGGGAAATGGGAGAAGATTTAAAAGGGAAAAAGTTATATTATACAAGTGTACCCACTCCTCAAGATGATCATAAATTGCATGTACTGAAAACAGGTGATAATAAAAACTTTTAAAAGTAAGTAAGTTCTGGTGAGTGCCTGTCCAGGAATGGAATCTATGCCTTCTGATATCAGGTTCCCCTTCATCCTCAATTCAAACTCTCAAAACAATTTGAGACTGGAGCACCAACATGGATGATTGCACGGGTAACCTAAGATGACTGGTGCAGATAACAGAATCATCCCAGGACATCTGAGCTTTTTTTTATTGCTCCCTTTACACCATCTCTTATAAGTTTAGGCTCAGTGGCTGAGCAATACATGAAGCCAGGAAAGGTTTGAATTAAGAACATTCAGAGCCCACAACTGCAATTAGATCTTGGTTCATTTGTGCCACCCTTAATATGTCTATATAAAGATATATAATTATAAGATAAGTAATATGCATGCATGCATGTTCTGAAACCTCTAAGAACGCTGCCTTCGACACTGTTTTTGAAAACTGTAAACATTAAATTCTTTATCTGAAAAATCACTTTGAAGTTATCTCCACTTTGCTGATGCAGTAAGCATGTCATTTGTTCACCCATGTGATCATGTAGCAGTGAGACAGCTCATTAATCTTGGTGACATCTCTGTGAATTTTATCTCCATAAATCACTGAGCTTGTGTTTCCAAAACTGTAGAATGAAGTTAAATCTCATCCATGATTTCACAAATTTTTAGAGAGAGACTGGAAGGAAGAGTCTCTGATGTGTAAAGTTAAATGTATCTCTATAGCAAGCCGACTGAAGCTCTTATCCAGAAAGGAGAGGTAAGGTAATGAGCTACCTGAGAGAAAAAGATAGTCAAGACTGAATCACAATGACTTAGCAATAGCAATGACCTCAGTCTAATCGCATAATACTCACTATTGTGCTCTGGCTTAGTAAGAGGCAAAATTCAGGAAGCACATTCCATTAGACTAAATAAAGCTTCAATCATGTGTAAAATTTCCAACTTGAATAGGCAGCCATCCTATCACTCATCGGGCTTGATGCATTTAATGGGTGTAATTTCTTCCTCATATTTCTAGGCGTTTATTGTTTCATTTTTATTGTAGGAATTTGGGCACTTTATTAAGGTTATTATTTTTTGTTAAGCCTTGGCTTAAGTAAATACAACCCTACAAGGTATACATGCAAATATGTTTCCTTTAGATTGTCAAAAGAATGGGACAATCTGATTCAACATAACTATGAGATTAGCAGAAAGAAAAAGTGAAAAAAAAGAAAAAACACTACTAAGCACTAAGCCAGTGTAACTTGAAGTGTATAAAATAATTTTGGGGAATTTGCAAACTGTAAATTTCACTGTTTCAGAGATTTTTATTCACTAGATATACGACAAACATAAAGACTATTCATAATTTTTTATTTTGATTTAGCTAAACCTTAAATTACTTTTAAAAAAAGAAAAATGTTCCTTTTCTTCTATGAAAGTCAATTGTGTGAAACGTTGAATCTCAGAAATGTTCCCTGAGACATTTTAATTCCAAGATTCAATAGCTTCCATCAGAACTTCAGAGTTACACAGTTTTTGAAGATTTTATGAGCCAAGCTTCAGTCCTAAGCAAGTGCCTATCAAGCATGCTCATACTGAGCCAGTTGTAACCCTATATACTCTGGCAGATTTTCCAAGATAATGATATGCCACAAACAAAAAAAAAAAAAAACCTAGAAAAAAAAATCACCCAAGATAGTGTCCAAGACCACGGGCAACTGAGCATGGAAGGTGGCTTACTTAGTTGTTTATAGGAACAATAGTCTGGTTAAAGGTATTTCTATTTCCAAGTCTTCAGAATTTCTCCTGGTTGTAGATCCAGAAGTAGAATCTAACACAAAAATTGAAGAATAAATTACTTGGGAGATGTTAGTGGGAAATAATGACAGAGGACAGGGGATCAGACTGGTAAGAGAAGACAGTCAATGATGGCATTTTATCAAGCAAGTTATTGTGCAGAACAAGGGCTCTGTTTGTGGGGAACTACAGAAACCAATGTAAAACATGTGAGTAAGAATCAGCTTCCCCAAGGGTGAGGAGGCTGGGGTATCAGTGCACTGATGGTCTCAGTCAGTGCTTGATTATTGCTTCAAGAGGACATTAACTCCTCCCACTACAGCCTCATGCTTATATAGGCAAATCAGGCTTTGGGGTCAGAGCAAGGCTCAGCAGTTGAGCAGTGATGGCCAAGAATTTGGGATAACAGGGAGGACCACAAAAAGCATCAGACAAAGGGATTAGCAGAAAGGTCTTTGAAGACAGCACTTTGCCTGGTGTAAAGGACCAAGGACAGGAGGTCTAGATCTGCAAGAAATTTACCTCCTTATATTCAAAATCTCTCTTCAGTGGGAAAATCAAGCCAAGATAAGAGGAAGAGAGTGACTGACTGCTCTAATGACTGATCTGCAAGACATTCTATTATTGGTAATTGAATGTTATCACAGTGATCAATCAGAGTTGGTATCAATTCACTTAAATTTCAACTTGAGATCCTTCCATGACTATAAAATATAAATTTTCCCTTAGCCCCTGTTATGGCTGGTGTCTAGATGTCTCCTTAAAGTCCCATGTGGTCATAGGTGGGTCTTTTCACAGGTGGCTGGATTTAGAGTGTGTGATGCTGGGATTATGTGTGTGATGCTGGGATTATGTGTGTGATGCTGTTAAGTGAGTGAGATTGGGATTAAGGGTATATGATTATTCAATTAGGCCACTTATTGGTTTGGCATAATTCTGGGTGTAGATAATGGGAAGCCCACCCCCCTCCTGGGTGTGAGTGCTACCTGTTCTAAGGGTGCATAGCTTGGATAGAATGCATTGGACAGAAAGAGGTTGCTGTCTTGGCCTGCCGCATCTTCACTACTTTGCTGCTGTGGTGACTCCTGTCTGCCATGAACTGTTTCTCCTCTGCCATGCCCATCACCATGCCATCTCATCTTGGAGCCAGCCAACTATGAAGTGAAATCTCTAAAACTGTGAGCTACAGTAACTTTCCTTCCTCTAACTTTGGGTGTCGGATATCTTGTCTCAGCAATGAGAAATGTAACTATGACAGCCTCCAGCTATGGGAATGATTTCAATAGAAAATTCAAAGGCAGTTCTTGCTTTCATGGCCCAGCTGTGTTAAAGATTTTTACCACATCTATCAATCAGTTTCGTAATATGAACTCAAGCAGCTGAATGTCACCAGAAATAGATTTAAAGTGAGTAGAAATTCTAACTCAGTGATGCATGACAATATTCTTTCACCTAGCATTAGTCATTCATCTTCTAAATGTAAATAGTGTGATGTACCTCCTATACCTCCTATCATGTAGTTCAGTTCTTTAAAATACATGGAGCAGATTATGAATTCCTCACTTTATTTATGTATTTATATGTGTATTTATTTATTGGTATCAGGAATCAGACTCAGGACCTTGTACTTGTCAGGCAGGTAGTTGTGCTGCTGAGCTATACCCCCAACCCTGAATTTCTGACTTTCAAACTAAAAACATTTTATTAATTGAAAATATGACTTTATAAAGTAATTATTTAATAGGTAAGGGACATCAAATAGAAAGATATATCATTATTTTAGCCCCTCAGGAGAAATCTCACATAGCTTCATTTAGCAACTCAGGAAACAACCAAATTCATTTGACAAAACTGAAAGGAATCTTGTGTAATTTTAAATAAATATGCTCAGTTTCTTCTCCCATAATGTTGGAGGAGTGTCTGCAGCTGCATAAACTTTAGCTTTGGAGAGAATTAAAATCATTCTTTTGTTCATGAAGGTCAAACAGTTACTCATCCTTATGGATTTGATGCCCTAAAGTTATATGAATGGAATCATAGGCTGGTTTTGATTTTTACTGGAAATATGCAAGCTCATCAAATGGAGACCCTGTAGAAAGCAGCATGCCAGATTTAGATGTATTTCACATCTTATTAGTTCTGCAGTTCCAAATACTTCCTCTTGCATGCTCTGTGCACCTGAGAAAGTTAACTTCAACTTTGGTACACACTGACACATACACACACAACATACTGTTGCAGGGTAGTTTTAATTGAAAGGTGTCTTTCAATTAAATTTATTTCCACTTCTACTTTTTGCCCTTCAATAATATGTACAGATTGTAGAAGGGACTTCTGGTTATAATCATGCTTGGAAATGCTTTCCAAAGTAACTTGGCTTAAAGCTACCAGTTTGGCATAGGAAAATTAACATCAACAGGTATTCTAAATTTTATATGAATTTCTAGAAATATGCTTGCATTGTGGCCTCTGTTACACCTAAGAGACTCTTCATTCATATTGAAAGCTATTGTTTAAAAACATGTTTTCTAACAAAAAAAAGAATTTCACTACCAGTATTATAATTTGAATGAGCAGTATAATTTTGCAACTTAAATTTATTCTGCTGATTTGGATGCTTTCTATATTGTTTAATTTTTAAGGCTGTAGAGCCAAAAATAATAGCTGTGAAATCCTGAAAGTCACCAATGACTATTGAGAAATTTATGTCTCTTAAACATAAGTAATATTAGAAGTTTCCATGTTAAAATAAAGGAATGATAAGGTAAATAAGAGAATGAGTTGAGAGAGATGCTGATTAAGACATGTTAGAAGAAAATTGAATGTATATCTTCCACATTTAAATTTCACTCTTTCTGTGTCCTCTTGGTTACAGAAGTAGATGGTAACAAGGTACACACAGAGGAGAATAAAAGAGGGAAAAGAGGAAGAGGAAGGTAAAACAAAAAGATAAGTGTTTGATGTCTTTGTTACTTTTCTCTCATTGCTGAGACAAAATACCTGATGCCCAAAATTAGGGAAGGAAAGGTTTATTTATCTTACAATATTTGAAGGTTTCAGCTCATAGTTAGCTGGCTCCAAGGCAGGGTGGTGTGGCACAGGAGCAGCTGTTTGTGGAAGCCACAAGCAGCAAGAGAGAACAGGACAAAAGAGAAGACACACCTCCTACCCATTTTTACATTGTATGCCAGCTCAGTCCATGGACAGGTGCAGCACTCACACCTCCAATCTCAGTGGTAGATAATGAACCAATCACAAATGCTAGATTCAGCCACCTCTATGATTGCATAAAGCTTGTGGGGAGCCATCCAAACACAAACCATAACATTCCATCCCTGGTCCCCCGAAGACTCATGTACATTCTTTATGCAAAAGACATTCAGTCCATCTCTAAGAGGTGACAAAGCCCTAACAGTTTCAGCATTGCTGAAAAGTCCAAGTCCCAAGTCTCCTCCAAGATCTAAGGCAAATCTTAGCTAACAGCCCCTGTGCAAATGAAAACAAAGTTAAGCATTTCCCACATGCAATGGCACAAGATAAAAATAACCATTCCGAAGGGTACAAACAGGGGGATACAAAAGATTGGGATCAAAGGAAGCCCAACATCCAGCAAGGCAAACATTGAGTCCTGGAGTTCCATGCTCAGCATCTGAAGCAATCCAGTTGCAAGCTCCACAAAGCTTGAGTGACTCCACCCCCATGGCACCACCAGGGGTTTTAGCTCCCACAGCTTCTCTCTTAGGCCACTCTACTCAATCCTTGAAGCTTTCCTTAGATAGTTCAAGCTCCTGGATTTTTCAAACTTCTGGGTTCTCCACTGCCTTTGACTTTACACTCACAGCTTCACACACTGTCCTTTCAGGAGCATACTCCCTGGTCTCCCAAGCCTTCTTCTGAAATTGGGGTGGAAGCTGCCTTAACCTCAGAATGCGTGCATTCTTCATGTGCCTAAAACCAGTGCCACATAGATGCTGCCAAGGTCTGCTGCCAGCTAGAGAAGTAGCCAGGTTTTCCTCTCTTGGATGTAGGAGTCAAGTGCCTGCATCACTGAGCACTCTGAACCTCATTGTGAGGAACAGATTCTCTATGTAGCCACCAATCTAGAACCTGGTGTGGCAACCACCATTTTGGAACCTCCTGTGGCATCCATCACCACTCGGGAACATGGAGCTCTGCAGCTTTATCTTCCGAGCAGTCTTTCACTTTTGCAGTTTTTTAAAATTTTATTTAAAAACAAAACAAAACAACCAAAATAGAAAAAAGTGTAGCAACAATACAAAATTCCAAGGGAAAAAAAGACAAGA
>PVJX010019315.1:0-35060 GCA_004027295.1 Dolichotis patagonum | reverse complement strand
TGGTGTCTGCCACTTCATCTCTGTCAGTTTTTTATTCCCATATACTCCTGCGTTCAAATTTGCTGACCACAGAATTTTTTGAAAGATAAAATAGGTATTTTTTCCAGTGGAAACCAGCATTATTGTCTGAAACCTCAATCCATTCTAACAAAAAAACTACAAAGCAAACTATCCCAGTAGTAAGCTAAGACAACTGACAGTACTGGCAGGTATTTGAAATCCTTGATGTATCTAAATAATGCTTTCCGAAGACTAGTATACTCACTGACTAATGCTTTTTAAACTTACAATATGTTGAGTAGTTACAAGCTCTCCTCTTTGTAAAATATTTTCCATTTCTAGGAAACTGCAATTCTTTGTTTCTGATTCTTTGCTTAAACAGCCATAAAATTTTCTTTTAGTTTTACTAAGCCATAAGGAGCTCCAGTTAAAGGTGAAAGAAATATCACCAATTCATACAAAATTTTAAAAATAGGTTCTGTTATTAGAAGCAGACAAAATTAGGAAAACTAGATTTGTTAGTTGCAAGGTTGCTTTACAGATATGCACAAAAACACGAAATAGTACTCAAACATGATTTTGATGTTCTTCCCAGCAAGCAAGTTGATGTACTTTTGTTACTGATTCTTTACCAGTAAGGAGGAATGTTCATAGTATCTCTGGAAAATAAATTTGAAAGACATATTTTCTTGACATTTTACTCTTTGCTTTTTCATTCTATTTAAAAAAGATGATTGCCAAAGCCAGACAATGGTACTTTTAAATAAAAAAAGACAACATTTATCAGAACCCTCCTCCTTACTAGTTTGATCTGTTTTTGTAAATCTTTTATCTAAAGAGACCTTTTCATTTCAATCGCCTCCCCAACCAGAGCTTCTCTATCTCAACGCCCAGTTCTATTTCCTTCATGTTTTTCCAACCTGAATTTAACTTTTTTTTTAACTTGTTCTTTGTGTCTTTCACCCTGTAGGCCACAGATTTTATTTGAGAATGAATTATTTCTTCTAGTGGCTAGGGATTATTATTCTTAAAAAAATAGAATAAGAGAAAGAGAGAGAGAAGCAAGGTGGACTGAAAAAAGTCATAGTGTGATTCCAAGTAGCAATAAATTTCTAAATGTATAAATTAAAAGCAAAGGCAATAGTTCATTTCACTCTACTATTTTTTGTTGAACATTCCTAAATTACTTAACATTTTCTCTCCTTATTCCCTTATTACAATAATTTATCTACTTCCCATGGAACTGTACATTGACAGGCATCTTTACAATATCTTTACAACCATCCTATACAGGATGGTATGTTAATCACCATTATACCTGTTTAATGCAGGGAAGTATTATAGACAAAACAACTACCTATATTTCATAAGTAACATTAGTTAGGATAATCTTTGACAAAAATAACAAAAAACAATGTTTTTTAAAAAATAGAGTTTTTAAATTTTTTACCAAGGGGGAGAGAGAGAAAGAAAGATGAGATCTAAGAGGTAGTGGTGCCTAGTGTGGATTCTTACTTAATAATGGAAGATAAACTATATGTCCAGTTACTTTTCCTTATCTCCTCATAGTCCCAAAGTGGCTTAGGCTATGCAGGCATTACCTTGTGTTCATGGCAAGAAGAGGAAGAGGAACACTAGTGACAACTTTACAAAGTAGGAAAACAGAAGGACTCTTCCCAGCCTCACTACTACACCTGCCAGAATATTTCTGCTCACATCACAATAGGAATTTTTCACTCTGGCAATATAAATGTGCACAACAGAAGTGTTTGCCATATTCCAACTGCTTGGAACTCAACAGAAAAGATTAACAGTCATCCATCTATGTATGCCCAGAATTTAGCAGTGTTTCATGTATTTGTAGATAGCAAGTAAATCTTTATTATGCTTCTCTATAGCTAATATTATTTATTGCTTATGAACATATGATTGAATTAATATTTTCAAAAAAAATTATTATGAATCTTAGGCTACTATAATAGATAATTTATAATATAAATCTAAAAATTCTCATATTAATAGGTTGAATTAAGATTCTGATCATAAAAGATGTCAATGTACCATTTTGTGTGACCAGAATTATACTTAGAAAGTAAAATCTGTTCAACACAGCTCAGATCTGGAATGACAAAATGGAAGAAGATATGAAACTAGGCTTGTAACATGCTGTGTGTTTTATCTTTCCTCGAGGATTTTTTAACTTCTTACTCTTTAGACCTATATTGCTTTATTTTTAATGATAAATTACTCAAAAATCTACAAATAATGAAGAATACTTCCTTACTAATAAAATGATAGGGATTAAGCTGTAGAGTACAGAGTAGCAGAAGTGCTTTACTGTTATAGTTTATAATTATTGTACTTTAAGTTTTATTGTTAATACAGAAATTTTTCACTCTATTCCATAATACAACTGTTGGTTTTACTCATTCCTGATTTTAATGAAATATTATCTCCAGTATCATCTCAAGTATTCTAATACACATTGTTTTCTACATTTGATATATGAACAAACAGAAGCTGAAAAAAACTATAACTTGACAAAAGACAAAAATAAATATGATTCAAACACAACTTTATCTAAAACCCAAGCATTAAAAATATATTTAAATTCACAAATAATAATTGTGTATTTATGGGTTATGGTATGATATTTCAATACATGTATACAAGGTATACTGATCAAAATAGGACTGACATATCCAGACATTCATTATTTCCTTGGGTTCAAAATCCTCTGTAAATATTTTCAAATATAAAATAATTGTGAGGGGCCGGGAGTTTAGCTCAGCAGTGTAAGTGCCTGCTTGGCAAACACGAGGTCATGAGTTCAATCCCCAGCACCAAAAAATAAAAATAAAAAATAAATAAATAAATAAAATAATTGTGAACCATCATTACTATACATTAGAAGTTATTCCTTTTACCCAACTGCATCCCTGTGGTATTAACCATTCTCTCTCCATCACTCCCTCCCCCATACTGTTTTCATGTTTTTGAAATCATTAGTCTACTTTTTATTTTTATGAGATCAACTTTTTAAAACTTTTATTAGTACCTGCTTGAGAACAACTGTTAGAGTATCAGTATGTAATCTAGAACATATCATATTAGTTTTTGTGTATCTACCTTAGTACACTTAACCCGATGTCCTCAGGCACAACCACAGAATAGTTCATTGTGTATATATTCCATTTCCTTATCCATTCATCTATCAATCAACATCTAAGTTGATTCCACATCTTGACAACTCTGAATAGTGCTGACATAAACATAAAAATGCAAATATCTCTTCATCATACTGATATTTTTTCTTTTGGATATAACCCATAATGAAATTGCTGTAGGGTAAAAAAGGATTCTGGATGCATTCAACACAAAGAAATGATAAATGCTTGAGAGGATAGACATACTAATTACCCACATTTATCATTGTATGATGTAAAAGTATATCAAAACAGTCTCATTGTACCTGGTAAATATATACCATTATGTATCCTTTAAAAATAATAAATATCAATCATATAACACCTACCAGGCATCATAATTGAAATCCACATTTTTACATTCTGCCCAGTGAACTATATTCACTTGACAAAATAAGAAAAGCTTCCAATGACTAATCTACTTTCTATGTCACAAAGTATGAAGAATATCACAAGATCACAGAATTTTACAGTAGAAAAAGATCATTTAGTCCAACCTACTTATTTTTATGTAAGAAAATGCACCTCTGAAAGAATAGAAATACCACCTCCTCACTACTAAATCTTGTATATCTCCTCGCCCCACCCTTAAAAATCAACATTATCTAAAATATTCTCTTTTTCCCTCCTGGTTGGTTTTCTATTTAAAAATTGTTTGATATAGAACAAATTGTTGTAGATAACAACACGGAGGGAACCGTAAATATTCCCCTTTATCATTTTAAAATGATGAAAGCTTTCAGTATTCCCTATCTTTATTTCCTCTAAAGTTTTATTTCAAAAGCATTATCTCTGTTTGTCATTTTAGAAAACATAAAACCTACTTGTTAGAAAGTGATATAGCACATGTATCAAGCTTGTCTCCAGGAACCCTAGGAACACAAAAATTGTGGCAATTTATGCCAGCACCCCTGAAGAATTCTGCCCATCGTGTATCCGCTTTTATTGATTGCCCTCTTCCTTGAGGAAATGAAATCACTTAGGTCTTTCAGTTATTTCAACCTGCAGATTAGTTTTGTATGTTCCCTCCTATAAAATGATCTGATTTTTGGTTGTCTGAGATTTGTAAGTGTTTGTTAAACCTGATTCAAAGTAAACATGGAGAATATAACTACAGTTTATAACTTATTTTGCAGGTTAGAAGAATATTATAGCCTATAATCAGAAAGCAATTATTAATTAGCATCAAAACATGCCATTTTAATCTAATCCTTTTGTGATGAAAATAATCAACACTTTCACTTTTATTTTCTAGGCAAGGAATTTTACAGGTTCTTACGCACTAACTTGTCTACTATGTACTATTCTTTAAAGGGTTACTGTCATAGATTATTATTTTACAGCAATCCTAAATGAAATGGAAATGATGTAATATTTTATTTCCTGTCAATGACATTAAAACGCAGAAAGGTTAGTTGAAAAAAAAAACAGTTAAAAATGCTAATAGAAGCACAAACCTGACTCACACTCAGACCTGTCATCTGCAGCTAGTACCACTGCAGTGAGTTGCCTGACAGTTTTTTAGTCTAATACGATATTCTGAAGTTCTTTCATGATGTTCATCACTGATTTACATGTGTTCTGAAGTCATTACATGTCAAAGCAGAGAGGATGAGGTTCACTTTCACAATGGTGTTCCTTTCCAGTGTGCTACCTGGAATGTAGAAAGGCAGCCTAGAGTTTCTCATCTGAGAACCGATGAACTCAGTTTTCCCAACTGGGATACTCAGTATCCAACTAGGAAACTGGTTTGTTACAACGAGAAGCTCTGTCTCTAAAAACAAGTGATTAAGGATAGAAAAAAAGGAAAGTGTAAAAGATACTATCTTTCTCTTAAAGACTTAAGTGGGTCAATTTGTATTTTGGTAGAGTGTAGAAATCAATCACCTTTTGTCCTACACATTTCAGTAGAGAAAGATTCCTATTACTAACATTAAGTACCATGCACACTTTAGCGTTCACAAATGTTCTAGCAATTTTCCTAAATTCATCCTTATAAAGTTGATGCAGGTGTGGCAATAGTTTACACAAGAATTATAATTTGTTGTAATATTTTGTTGAAGAGAAATTTAGCTTTGATTTAACAGCTTTAATAAACTATGGCATGCTTCCTAATTTTATAATTCACGGGATTATGGAGTATATAAATTGAGAAATACTTTTATCTGGAAATCCAAAATGATGACTATATATATATATATATATATGCTCTTTTTGTGGAGCTAGGATTGAACTCATAACCTTATGCTTGCCAGGCAGGTGCTTACACCACTGAGCTAAATCTCCAGCCCCATATATGCTTTTTTTTTTATTTTAAAGAGAATAAAACAGAATAAAACTCATCAAAAAAAGTGTAAACGATACAGGACTTCAAAACATTAAGAAATCAACAATAGTTACCATAATGCCTTTTGATGTCTTCAAAAATAACTGCAGGTAACTTCAGATATAGTGAAAATCAAACAGAACAAAATAGAACAGAAACAATAAGAACAAGACAATGAATGCAATAATGGACTTCAAAACAAGCCTGTGTAAATCCAAAATTGCTACCATAATGGATCTTGCTATCTTTGAAATAGCTGCTCCTGCTATCAGATTTGACAAAATCAAACAAAACAAAAAAGAATAAAACCCAACCCAACAAAACAATGGAAACAATATAAGACTGCCAAAATAGGACCATAGGGAATCAGCAATGGCTACAACCCTTAGAAGAAGATCCCCACTAGATGTTACACTGTGTACCACTAATCTTCTGAACCTATGATCCAACCACTGGCCCTAGACCTGCAATGTTAGTGAAACATAAAAGCACCACAGGCATCCAACTACGTTTCACCTCCATAGCGTCATCACAGCCTGTGTTTCTCTGGATAAGCCATTTGCTTATGGTGTGCGAGTGGGGAGGGCAGCCCAGGCACTGGAAGTTTCTGAGGCTGTCTGTTTCAGCCCGGCAGCGACTCTTGCATGAGGCTGATTCCCAGACGGGGTCTGCTTGCTGATTCAGCTTTGTTCCTTCTCTATGCTTTCTTAAAATACGTTCTTCCAGATAAGATTAGTTTCTAGATTAAGATATTAGGGGAATTTTACAGCTTTTATAAACTTTTCCTTTTTCTGCTTCAATTTCAAAATGTATAATGTATTAGCCAGAGATTTGTTGAATAATTAATGGGGAAAATTCTAAACAGAGATAAAGTTAATGCTGTAATTTTTATAGCTAATGTCTTAAATTTTTTGAGATGATATATATCCTGAATAAAAATTTGAAATTCATACAGAAAAGTCGATAGAAAGTTGCATGTTAGCTAATACAAACTCCATTTATCAGAAAGAATTAGCCACTTCCAACATTAAATAGATATCATTATAAAAAAGCTAAATGTTTATTACTCCAGATCACAGGCATGGAAATGTGCATAAATTTTAAATTTTAGAAAAAAATGGAATAAAATTAAATGTTTAAATATTATACTTTACTTCCTTGAATACAATTAAAGAAAATATTGAAGCAAAAATGGAGAAATTCTTGTAATTTAGAAAAATGATTTTTAAATAAGTAATGTATACTTTCTTTTCTGTAAAACCACTACACAGTTAAAAAATAAGTATTGAAAAACATTAGAAAATTGGGTTCTTGTTATCTATTTCAATATTGTATCATAGCTACAAATCTTATGCGAGAGATACAAAAAATTAGCTTGTTGATATTTCACCCAACATTGTTTCTGTCGTTCCCCATTATCGCCATTGTGCGGCGTTGGTGGTATAGTGGTGACCATAGCTGCCTTCCCATTATCGCCATTAATATGTTTATATAATGACAGTTTAAAACATTGCTATTCTGTCGTGTGACTGTAATTTCTAACCTTATTTTTTATCCTTCATTAATGGATAGATTTGATGCTCACAAATTAGTTTATAATGAGCTTTTCCATCTCTGAGCTACTGATACTGAATTATCATGTTTATATCTTTCTGTGTGAGAAGCACTCCAGGAGTCTGCATTTGTAGGTCTTTGGTTCACAATGTCTCTTTGTTGATATCTTTGACAGAAAATAAAACTCCAGTCACTTGCTTCCTCAGAATGGTGTAGAAATTGCTTCTCTGGCTTCTGACATTATGCGGAAATTGGAAGACAACCTTTATTCCCCATTATATTCTGCAGGCTTTTTCCTTTAAACGTTCATATCATCCTCTCTGTCTTTATTTCTGGAGTTCAGGAAGTAGTTCTAAAATATTTCTTGGTATTCAAAGTTCTATATAAAATTTGCTGAAAACATAATATAACCTTCAATTTGAAGGTTCAAATTCTTTCATTTTTGTGTGTTTGTATTGATTCATTTTCTCTATTTTTCTCAAAAACACCAGGTTTTTTTAGGCAACTCCCTAATATTCAGTTTAGGGCACAAACATACAAAACTGTATTTATATTTGGCACACCTAGCTTATTACATGATCCTCAATGAAATTAGATAACAAAAACTGGGGTAACTGTTGTAACATGTTAGAGTATAACTAAAGCTTGAATAGTTTTCAAGTCATCTAGTGAAAGTAGAAATAAACACACCTGCTATTATTGTTACATAGTGATCGTATGCTCTAAAGCCAGACTGCCTGGTATGAATCCTAATCCTATCACCTACAAGTTGTTTTAACCATGCACGAGCCACTTAACCTCTCCATGTCTCTTGTTCTGCATATGCAAAACCAGTATGACAGTGTTATCCATGTTGAAATCTTGTGAATAATAAAGGAAACTATCTTTCTATAACAGAACAATCAATGGAAGGTATTATCTGTTTTGTTTAGATATTAGGTATTATATATAGCTAGGCATTCAGTATATAATAGTTTTTCAGTAAAAATAGAAAACACTAGCTAACCTGGCAGGTGGGTTAAATGGAAACTGACAAGCACTTTTAGTTTGGGGATTTGTTCACTAGTAGCTCTTACTAGATCATATATATCCAGAGAACACGGGAGAGATCTGTACCATTTGCTGTGCACACTTAATAAGCACAGTGTCTGCACTTAATAAATATTTTATGAGTAAATAAATGAATAAAACTCAGATATGGTAGGATGATAAAGTTTATACAACATCATTATCAATACTACCCTATAAATATGGAGTTATTTACATTTAAAATGTTCTTCTGTCTTTTCTAACTTGATTCTCACAATAACTTTACAGCATATTTAATTATCTTCACTTTGTAAATAAGGAAAAGGAACACAAATTAGTTAATAGCCTACAAATGGTCAGGAAATTTGTTCCAGGTTACATATGAGTCATTGGTAGACCTTGGCCTCAATGTCAGGATTCCTGCCTAGTTTATGTACTATCATTTTCTCAACTTAAATAGTCCTAAAATAATTTCAGCTAATCCTTTGTTTCTAGGATTACCATTTTGATTGTTTGTCCTATATGACTTTCCATCTTCTTTATTGGGTTTAAGTTCAAATTCTAGGCATCTGTTTGTAAAAGTGTCTGTTACTCTTCCATCCTTCCCTAATTTTCTCCATTTCTGTAGCTCTTAAAAACACCCAAGCATGAGACTGAATGTGAGTTAAAGAATAAGAGCATAAGTTGTTTAATTTGCTTTAAATATCTCACTTTTGATGCATTTAACATAATTATGTCAATGCCAATACGTTTGCTCTGCTTTACTCTGTCAGGAAGCACAGTGTGACAGATTCTGTCACAGTCACCTTCTCGTGTAACTCAATTCAAATCACTTTACAATTTAAAAAATGCTACCAAAAGCAATGAATATAAAGACTCATAATATTTTATATAATAGTAGGTTAATAAAATTAAATGGATGGCCCACCTCAATCTGAGCCAATCTGAACGGTCTTTGGGTGGGGAACTCAGGCATACATCTTCTTATTTAAATTAGAATTAAGAGCATCAGGCTTCTTTACATTTGTAGTCATTCCTAATAATGTGCCCTTCTATGCTCTTAATATATTTTCTCTTGAAGGAATGGTAACAGGGATATTTTAACATATCAATTATAAGACTATGGAGCTCACTTTTAGCTTTATGTATAGCACCCAATAATTTTTCCCCTCTATGAGTTGTTTAAAACCTACATTAATAGAATTCAAGCACTTGAATAAATACTTATTAAAATTTTGATACATTTTATCCACTCTGGAGAATAAGAGATTGTTTAAGGATAATCCCTTCCACAAGCTTAAAATGAAATGGAAAATTCAGATGGAACCCAAAAGAAAGAATGGGATAAGCAATAAAACTGAATTTAAATGAAGCATGAAGGAACACAAACAAAATAAATTAATCCTAATGAAATGGATCATGTAAGCTTCAGGGCAGAAGTCCTGTTTGTTGGTTTCCTTAATAGTAGGATTAGAATAGAGGTTTTTCAAATGAAGAGATGAGAATGATGACATGGAAGAAGAAATAAAAGACCTAGTGAATTAGAGTATGTGAGTGAGGCTGACACTTGGAATTCCTGGGAGCAAAGGTGAGGAAAAGCTAGAAGTCTAGTTAGATCTTGAATATAGAAAGCCTGAAATATTAACAGAAGTCATTTAGCCCTTATTAATAGTTATCAGACAAGAATTAAAACTTTTCTTTACTTTTGCACTGAGATGATTATGTGAATTTCATGAATGTTACTTTGACAACAGGAAGTAAAATGCAATAGAAGAGGAATGTCAAACTATTGAAATAATTTGGCCAAAAGTAGTAAAAACACACAACTAGTCAACAAAACACTAGGATGAAAATGTGCAGCCACATATACAAGATAGGTAACTATACTACTGGCTCAGTAGGTTCATCAAAAAGAACAGTTTGTGCTTTCATTGTTTGATTGATTGATCATTTTTTATGCCTAAATCTTGTAACCTGAACAACTACTTCTAAGGTAACACTAGTTACTATATTGCATATTGTTAATTTTCTACTATTTTTTAAACATTTTGTATCATTTGTATCCCTTTGTTTTGTTTTTAAAACAAAAAAAGAAAAGGCAAAACAGTACAAAACATATCATGAAAACTCTTTAAAATTAATCAAAAATTTAAAAAGTCCTTTCTATACATTTTAACTTCACAGTCTAAAATGTATAGAAACGACTTGTATATAACCAGAAAATAAATTAAATAAATACTTTTGGAAAGAAATTTGGTAATATATTATCAAACTCAAATGAAACGTTTCATATACTTTACACTTTAAAAATCTAATTTGAGTAACTGTTTAAAATAGGCCACTGAAGTATTATTTGTGAGAGAAAAATTATAAGAATTATCATAGATGTCTAAAATACAAATTAATAAAATTAAAATTAAATTTTTGATAGGCTTGAAAGTTATTTGGCAATATGGGAACATATATAAAAATTAAATAAAATTGTACCTATGTTATGATTACAACAAATTTTAAAATATATTCTGTAAAGAATGTATACATACAAAATGAAAACAGTTGAAATGCAAAAATTTTCCTTTTAGGATTTCTGGCATTGCTAAAATATATGTGACAAACAATTTAAATATCAGTGGGATGCTCAATTACGATAGTCCAAATAAAAGAAATTATCATAAAAGGAAATATGGTAGAAATAAACAGGAGTGTGATACTGGAAGTTGGAAGAGATAAATGAGGCAAAGGATGCAGGTTTTGATGCTGACGTCTTGGCACAATAATCAGAGAATTTAAATAATTAAAATACATATTTTAGCACTTAAAGTAAATATGACCTATTGAGTTAAGGTGCCAATAGGCTTTTCCTAGATACTTGTAATCGTGATATGTATTTCTGAAAAAAAAATCAATGCTAAAACAAAACTCTTGAATTTTCTCTGAAGTAACTTATCTTTTAAGTTCAAAGGAGTGAAAAACTAGCACATTTCAGCATGTAGAATGAGAAGAGAACACAACTTTAGAAAAAACATTTTCCTATAGAAAATGAGAAATTTAAAGAGCCAACAAGCATGTTGGGAATAAATAGTGTTAGTGTTAGAGATACATGTTAGTACACTACCATGGCAACTGAGAAAAGCTTTTTGGATATGTTTAATTTTTAATGAAGAAAGGAGTTTATTTACATATTAGTGGACGTAGAAAAGAATAATTGAAAAGAGAGACCAAAAACTGTAGTCAATACAAGATCACTTCAATGAAGTAGTTTTTTAGATTGGTGAAAAGCAAAGAATTTTCACAGATGTCAGAAGAAATAGTAAGAAGATGCCAACTGTAAATTATGCCCTCAAGAGTGAACTGACAAGGTTATAGTACAAAAACTTGCTATACAGGAAACAAATACACTGTGATATACCAACAATGAATATAGCTTGGTATACCCAGTATAGCTTGTTCCGGGGCCTCATTTGAAGGACACATCCCACGTATACTGAAGTTGCTTATATAATATGGCATAGTATTTACATATAAGCTGAAAATACATTCCTATATACTTTAGGTTACCTGTAGATTACTTATAATACCCATTCCAATATAAATGTTATGTAAATATTCATTACACTATATCATTTAAGAAATAATGACAAGAAAAAAAGTCTATACATGTCCAATACAGATACAATTTCCCATGTATTTTTTTAGTCCCAGTTGGTTTCATCCCCTGAGGCAGCTCTTACAGATTTATCAGGCCAACTGAAACTGAAAATTTGAAATCTATACTAAAAATAAATTTTGAGTGGGATTTAAAAAAGACTGAAAAAAAGAGAGACATATATTTTCATGGACCTCACAAAAATGATTTGGTCAATGGTCAGCCATGTATATTATTAAATTACAATACAGTTTATTTTTTTATCTTTTTACTGTATCTTTTCTGTGTATAGATACACAAATACTTACCATTGTGTTATAGCAGAGTAAAGTAAAATGCTGTGCAAGGTTGTAGCCTGGAACAACAGGCTTTATCACATAGCCTGGGTGTCCAGTAACCTATATCATTCAGGTTTATGTAAATACACACTATGACAGTGATGGTGAAACATTTTTTTTTTACAGACCAAGCAAGTGTTCAAACTGCAACTCAAAACCCACTCATTTATTGCAAAACACCAACACTGCAATTAAACCTGAATATTGAGGTTTTCATTTAGAAAACATGACAGCTACCCAATGGTTGGCTGCTCAGGCAACTTGGCTTATATGCCAATAGAGAGGGCTCTGTGTGACTGCTAAGGCAAACATGTCATAGGTTCACCACCGCTGCGCTATGATGTGTAAATAACGCTGAAATTGCCTAACAATGCATTTTTTTAGAACAATCCCTGTAGATAAGTGTTATACTACTATACAAAGTTCAATGATAGGAATACTCAGTACTTTAGAAAGACAATTTTCTCCTCTTAAACTATATATTCAGTTAATTTAAACCAAAATTCCAAATAGAATGTAGAAATCAAAAAGCAGATTCTAAAAAAGATGGAATAACTTTTTGTTAGAAAATAAATTATTAGAGGAGTAATTAAAGTAGACATTTTATGCATTTTATAAATAATAATATTTATATGGAAATGAGAGGAACATAGACCAGGCAAATGACGGAAAAGATGGTATAGTAAACTTGAGATGGTATCAAGGTCAAGAATGTAATCTACAATGAATAAGGGTATAGAAGACAAAGAGCCAAGGAATGTGCAGTTTCTGAAGGGTTGTGTGGAGCATAACATAAGGCCATCCTCCATGACAAGTTTCCCTCATGGCTCTTGATTTCTGAAGTTGAGAACTTCAGGGAAGAAGCATTAGACTTTCACAACCCTAGCAATGTACCAAGTCCACCTATAGGTCTTCAGTAGGTAAAGATAACTACAGCCTACACCTGGGGATTATTATTTAGTAGAATCTCTTCTAATTAAAGGTTCTGTGATAACATCTGACTTTTTCATTTGTTCTAGCCAGCCAAATGCCTAATGCTATCAGGTGAACTATCAGGGAAGACTTGAGTCCTGTCCATACAAAGTCACTCAAATACATGTAGATAACCAAACCTAGTGTGTATTTATGTATTTCAAATCTACTAATATTCTTAGAAGGACACCAAGAAAAAATTGCATATGTTACTAAGACAAGTAACCCACTGTTGGGTTTTTACATAACATAGTATACAAAGACAACAGTACACTGCAAGATTAAAATCTGTGGATTTTATAATTTTGCAACAGATTGTATACCTTCAAGTGAAATGATATTTATCACTTTGCATTACTATGAAATTCATAGGTAAGGAAAAGTTGTACTAGGTAATTTCTAAGTTAGTTTGAACTATTACTCAATTTCTAAACTTTAAGGTCTTCATTAGCTTCTTCTTACTGTTGTAACAAATTACCATAATTTAGTGACTTAAAACAACACAAATTTATCCTTTTGAAAATCAGAAGTCCAAAATTAGTCGGACTGCACTAACATCAAAGTGTCAGTAGGGCTGTGCTCCCTCCAGAGCCTTTTAAACTTCTGTTTCTTCATTTTCCAGCCTCCAGAGACCACCTATATTCTCTAACTCATTATTCCTTTCTCTCTCTTCAAAACTAGCAATGTAGCATCTTTAATCTTTCTCCCCTCGCACCCCATCAGTCATCATACCATGTTCTTGGGGTCAGCCAAGTAAGTAAGCTGAGTTTACAACTTAGTTTTTACATTTTCTTTCTCTATGACCTTCCTGCTTCCTTCTTTTACACTCTCACAAAGGTTTAAGAATCTTTGTGACATCATCAAGTCCATCTCTACAATTCATATGGTATCACTATCTTAGGATCCTTGATCATTCTGAAAAGTCTTGTATCATATAAAAAATATGATGACAAGTTCTATTGATTCTGTTCTGAATGTCTTTTTTCAGAGATCATTATTCAGCCTAGGAGAACATTAATATATCCTTCTAAGATTTTACATGTCTGAGTTATTGCTATAAAACAATTTTCCTAATATTTAAAGAAATATAACAAAATTACAATACATATAAATGAGTTGTAGCTAGCAAAATAGTTACCTTAGAAAATTAAGAGAATTGGTTCATTGATCTGGTTTTTGCTCATACATTGGTAAATTATCTAAAAGGATATACAGAGCCTGTTGTACATTCTTTTGAATGTCATAAATGTCACTTTAAACATTTGGATTTACACAAAACATACTTGTAACCAGCCAATGTTGATTATTAAGAGTTATATAGTATGCCTTAATACTTTTGAAACACAAAGTATGATGTAACAAGAAACTTTTATTAGTATCACTCATTTATTAGCACAAAAGCTAGTTACCAAAAAAGAGTTTCAATAATGTTTTGAACAATGATTGTATCATAGAATTAAATGTCTATAAAGTCATCATGACAAGTTTTAGAGAATAAGATTCATTCTGCTATGAAAATTCTAGTAAGTTTGTGTCTTGAAGTTATTTGATTAGATCCTAAGTATGTTTTATAAGCACAAATTTTAAAAATTCTTCCCCCTCAACTAAAAATAGATTTTAAGAGGTATATCTTATGGAACCTTTTATTTCCCCATGTCTATTTTTTTATACATTTGTTCTTTTGTAAGTGCAGTGCTTAGGAAAATAAAATTATAAAGCAAAAATTCAAGACTTCTATATAATAATATGTAAAATTTTTATTAAAAAGGTGAAATATATTTTGCATCTGGCTCTTCAACTCCTCTAGGAAAAACACTTTTTAAACCTCTACAGCAAGGTGAAATACTCTACAAGGTACTATATCAAACACAACTATAGCAAGGTATTATTCTTTGTTGAATTTTGAAAATTGAAGTTACAAATCTAGTTTAAAATTGTTTTAATTTTCTTTCAGATACTAATGATCATCTGGCAATCCAGACTTAAGAAGAGTTTTATAAATATAAATGAATTAATATTTTTGGAACACTTCATAAATTATATACTATCCATAATTCCAATGAGTTTTATTATCACTTAAAATAAAATATAAATTAATGTTTGAAATGAAAGACAAAATAAGAAAAAGCAGTTATTGTACACGGGATATAAAGGATAAAATCGAAAAGATAAAATGTACAAAGGATAAAGAAAATTACTCCAAAAGTAACTAAAAAAAGACATTCAACAGCAAGTTGCAATCATTCAGTTCCTTAAATATCTGTCAAAATCACTTCTCAAGAAAAGTGAACATTCAGTCTTCTGAATGTTCATGTCTAAAGAAAAGGAGATTAGAACCTGAGAGTAAGCTAATTTCTCAGGTTCTCAAGAAAAGTGAACATTCAGTCTTCTGAATGTTCATGTCTAAAGAAAAGGAGATTAGAACCTGAGAGTAAACTAATTTCTCTATATAGTGTCTTTCACTTGGAGCAACAACTAAAGAAACTATATGTCAATACTCATCATTAATTTTCATTCAAAACCTTTTCTGTCAAGTCCTTTGCTGTTCAAAGTGTAGCTTAACATAAGAGAGATATAAAAAATGAGACTTTTCTCATGTTTTAACTAAAAGAATTTAGAAACCTGACATCTAAAACTTCTTTTCCTAATATATTTCCTTTACTGTAAAAGGCTGTAATTTAAGATCACTTTAAAACTGAAATATTTTAAAACAGGGTCCATGATTTCTGTATGGTTCCATACAAGGTAAAGTTAATTCTAGGTTCTCAGAAAAAGTATAATAGTAAAACATCTCCTCTTATCTAAGTCACATAGAACTTCAGAGGACTCAGGAAAATAGAAGACTCCCTTAGTGCACAGATTTTTGCCTTACACTATTTTTTTAAATATCCCTTAAGTCATCTTCAGAATTCTGCTAACAGAGCAATTGTTTAATAAGGTGAGAAGAAGAAAAACAGGGAGGAGTAAAATAAGAAAAATGAGAAAACAAAAAGAGAAGAAATGAGGAAAAGAAAGAAAGAAGAAAAGAGTCTGTGAGAAGAAGCAGAGAGAGGAAAGGGAGAAGATGTAGGAAAAGAGATTTTTGAATGAGCCAACTAAATCTTTTGCATTCATGTGTATGAAAGTTTTACCTAGGACATTCAGTTATTGCCATTCATCTGAAATTGTTACTTCTGGATTCATTTAATGACTCAGAAAATACGAGATACAGATATTTTTGTTAATATTACTGTCTTTTTTCTTTTAGTACATTTTCACATAATTGTTCATAGGTACTTGTCTCTGAGTTTGTCCAGGAAATATAACATCTCCATTAGAATATACACAAAAAAAACCCACATTTTCTTTTCCCTTTCAAAACTTTAAAATTCAAACTCACAGACATGTACTATTTGCTTCTGAATAAGTGCTGAAGTTAATGTTATGAAGATGATGATGTAATTTCACATAGAATTTTGTGATGATTAAAACTCATATTTACTTTTCTCCTTTGACCCTCATAACAGTCTGTGAAGCAGGTAAGGCCATGGTATCAACTGTACTTCACAGATGAAAAAAAGTGAACAAAATTCAGAAGGAAATACCCAAGATCTCATGGCTAGATTCTGGCAGATCTAGCACTCATTCTGTTCTAATACAGAGATGCTTTATTTATCCTAAGTCTGAATGCATGTTGCACTGTTTTCAACAACTTTATTATGAAACCCAGTCTTTTATTTTCATTAAAGTTTCCTACTCATTCTTATTTCTACCAGTTCTTTTCTATTTTTTGTGTTATTGTTGTTTTATTGTATTAATTAAATTTATTTGCATTGGCAGAGAAGTGAAAATTGGTCTTCATGGCAACAATTTTATCAATTGACTGAAAAGCTAGAAAATATATATGCCAACTAAATGTCACCCACAGATTAAAAGATTTCCAGTATTTAACATTTCTCAATCTGGCTAAAATTTAGAATTTTCTAATCAGTCTTTATTTTAAAAGATAAAGTCCTTGGCAAGTGCTAGGTCCTGAGTTTGATTCTTGGTAATACATAAATAAATATAAAAAGACAAAATCTAAGAAGTAACTCTTTTGAGTAGATAATATCTAGGGAACTAGGAAATAAAGACTCCTGATAAGTAATAGTATGAATTTGTGCAGAAAGTCTGGGGACAGAATGTAGATATTTCAAACAGTACAAGAAATGAGACAGAATTTGCCAGCCCAAGAAGCAAATCAGAGATAATGTAATACAGAAAGCTATTTCTACTTTCTAAAATCATGTTCTTGAAATCTATCCTTAATATTTAGCAAACTACTTAGAAAATTCAAGAACTGAAATAATTTTGGTCATGAAGGAAAAACAAAAGTAGGCTAAGGAAATCATTTTAATATTTTTGAGGTCTACCCAACCATTCAACAATAAGTAATTACTTTTGGTTTAAGAGGAGAATCAGTTAGCAGTTAGCAGTGTAGTATAAAAATGTCAGAAAATTAATGAGTCATTTTAACATTTTTCTACAAATGCAGTGGTGCTTTGGTTCATGAACACTTCTGTATATAAATAATTTGGTTCACTAACAAAAGTGCTTGGCAAAATTTTACTTCTATTCACAAATTCTGTATCAAAGGAACACGGCTGCCACCATCTTCCCCAGAATAGTGAAGCAAATTAAGTTCGTGAATCATGATACCTCTGAATAAGACAAAACTCAACTTTTCATTCTACAGCATACTTAGAAACTAGGTAGAGTACAGGGGAAAAAATCAAAGCAATCATTTTGGGATCCAGAGTCACTCAGAACTAAATACTAAGTATTCTCTCTGTGAATTCCATTTACAACATCAGACTGGTCCAAAAGCTTATGTGAATATAGGAGCACATTTTGGGGAATTTAGGGGTGCTTTCGCTAAGACTTATTTCTACTAAAATTCTCCTATTGTTTGGATTAATCACTTCCTCAATCAGCTGATAACTTCCGTCCAGGCCATTATTCTGTAAACTAAATATTAGTAGCCATTTGAAGGTTCATGTATGCTCTAAATATTCTTAAACAAAATTGCATTGTTAGTTGACATAAGAAATTTCAATTAGACAACCAAAGAAAATTCATTAGAGAATGCTGCATTTAGGAGCAAACAGGATCATGAAAGTTTTGTAGCTGGCTCTGAACATGCTGACTAATAAGAAAGATCTATATAGACAGGTTAAAGCAATTAGCCTTTGTTCTTGGTTGGGGGTGGTTTAATCATTATATTTTTTTTAGGAAAAGAATGGTGCCAGCAATTCTTCAACTACTCTAAAGAAAGCAAACACACACACACACACACACACACACACACACACACACAAATGTCATGTAAATGATATTAAATATTTAGAATGTCATGAATGAACATTGATATTGGACTATAAAATACTTTTTCAGGTTACTAAAGAGAAAATTAAGATGATTTTCATTGTTATTTGAAATAGATTTTATTTTTCTAGAAGACTTAATCATGAATCTACTTAACTATGGATATAGCATTAGGTATTTTTACAAATTAACTTTAACTCTATTATATATCAAAAAGTATGCATTAGATGTCTGTAGATGTACAAATAACCTCATGTGGTGATTTTAACTAATAAAAATTTATAATTTGTTTCCTTAATTATACAAGAAACCATGCTTAGAAACCTCTCATGGCTAGTGGGCAGTGCGGATTAGATTTTCTCATCATTGCTTGAAAGTTAATTTGGACAACACTGAGCTATACAAAAAATATTACCAAATCTTCATATTCTGTTAAGGTATTTTTACCCTAATATTCCAATCATCTTATTAGGCAAATTATTTTTTAAAATAAAAATAATCTTATAAAAGTCACATAGCATATTTTTATCAACAAAATAATGTTTCAATGTATCATAATAACAAATAAACTTGTTCTTCAGTACCAGTTGGCTCATTTGAAAGGGAAATCAGATACTCACACATTGAGTTTTTACAATTGGTCACTTTCTGTTAAAGCATTCTTCTACACAGAATGATAAAAGTAGAGTTTTAAAGTAATCCTACACATGTTATCACTCAAGTTATATAATTTGAAGCCCATTTAAAATCTATATCAGTTATTTATAAGACATTTAAATAACTCAACTAAAAACATAGGCTCTTATGAGCTAAAGAATTAAACTATAGATTGTAAATATACATATATAGCTCTACATATATATATGTATATATAAATTAATACTGAAATGCCACAAAAAAGAATAAGTAACCTTGTAGAACTTTTGTGAGAAATTGAAAAAATAAAAATATTCATTAATCTCCATTATTATTTTTGAAGAAAGACAATGACGCTGAGGCAAAGAAAGAAAATTTAATCCAAGATATGAAGAAAATTAGTGATTTAGCTGTGTTACACTGGCCTCTAAACACACCTTTAATGCATCTCAGCTTCTGTGCTCATCTTCATGAAAAGGTTAGATAACTACTAAGGTTATTTATGAAATTCTATTATCTCAGATATAAATAAAACCCTTTAAGTTATAGAAATCAGTATCAATGTTTTATTTGGCTACGTTATTTCCTAGTAAAATAGATTAGCATCCAAATAAGGCAGAAATTCACAGATTTTAAGGTTTTAATAACAGAGGAAGGAAAAAGGCAAGAAGCAGAGTTTTGCAGAAGATGACAGAAGAAACCAGTATCAAATCTAAGAATATAATGCTACATCTTTACTACATTTTTCCTTTCTATATACCGCGCTTGCCACAAAGTATTGAATTAACATCAAAACATGAACTAGCTTTGAAGATTTTTAAGAATATATATTCTGTCACTGGTAATCTATGAGGAAATGCTTCTAAGTAAAATATTTCCAGAGACTCCTATGGAGCTTTTAAAGGATATAATATAACAGTATTTCAGAGAAACTCTGGAGATTTGGGATATTCAGGTCAATGTGGTACTAAACTATCCAAAACAAAGGCCAGGACCTTATGTTCCGTGATAAGATATGTAATTTTTGTGTTACAGATCTAAGAAACAAGTAAGAAATCACTCTTGGAATTTTACTACAATGTCACAAAGTCATAGACTCACAAAGTGGGAAGGATACACCTGAGGTCATCTTGACGAGTCTTCCTTTTTCAGGCCACAACATATACCAAACAAGTGTTTGTTTACGCTTATCCCTATGTAATAATGACATTTTAATTCCAGCCTTTGCAAATTAGTAAAAATTGCTTTAATAACTACTTTTTAACCATAAAATTCTGTGACTCTTAGAATAAAATGCTATGGTTTCTATAAAACAGTGTACAGAAATATATAACTTGCCTATGTTCTTTTCCTGTAAAATGAGTTATGTCATAGACTTTCCACAAAACCCTCACCATTTCCCCAAAAGGTTTGCCTGCATAGAAAGAAACTGAGCCCTTGAAAAAGTACATAATTTTCCCATGAACATGCAACTAGCAAGTTCTTTGAAGGAAAAATTTAAGTAATTCTGATCTTACGGCAGATGTTGTTATAAGTGTATAACAATAAAACAACTATTTTATTTTTTGTTTTTTGGCTAGCATTCTGATCTTTGTAGAGGTAATAGATACCTGAAATTTTTCCTTAAAAATTTTTGTGTTGATAATTTTGTCTACTTTTCTAAATAGCTCATTTAAGCATCTAGTAAAATCATAGCAGGAAGTTTGATGTTTTAAATATTAATTCATTTTACAAAATTTAAGAGAAGGCAAAAGGAGTATGTCTATGATTTGTGAGGACTCTGCTATAGTTAGTGAAGCACCTCAGGAGCAAAGGAAAAATAATGACTACATAGTTTTCTATTTGTGTATGCCTTACACACCACCAGGTAGCAATCATCAAATAGATGCTATTAATATTGTACCTATAGTTTTAATTTTACACATTTATATTAAAAAGTAGTTACTAGTACAGCATTACTCAAATTGCATCTTTATCATGTTTAAGTTTTTGTGTTGCATCATACCTATACTATGTAAAAGAAGTCCATGAATAAAATGACTTAGGTGTGTAGAACCAACAAAAGTTACCCATTTCAGTTTTAATGTGTTCTCAGTCCACTAGGCTCACCTCTCAAACCATGCTTAATCCTGAGAATGCAGTTAATAGCATGTAAACTTTTCAGCTTAAACTTGTAGTTAGTACAACTAAGACTTAGTACCCCAGAATAACATTCTCTATTTAATTTTCAACATGCTACATCATTTAAATGGCCCAGAAGGCTAGATATTACTGTGCCCTTGAACTAATGTACTTTCATCTTTACCATAATCATTTTACAGTATTTCTATCTATGTATAAAGCAACAAAGATAACTGTTTTCTCTAAGCCCACACCTTTTAAAAGAAGTTATTTTAACAGAAATAAGTAGGGGAAAAACAGTCTGATTTTAATTTTAGAGACTATTTCTTCAAAGGTATATTCCTCAAGTACTCTTGACTTTTGAGCCATTTTTAAAATCAAGTTCTATTTGAGCTAGGCTTTCCCGCTGAGGAATTCGAAGTGTTTTGTTGGAGGGCATATTGCAGTGTTCAAAAGCATTAAGTCATATGTCTTTGTGTGTGTGTGTGTGTGTGTGTGTGTGTGTGTGTGTGTCAGGGATCAAACTCATGACCTTACATTTGACCAGCAGGCACTGGCGCTGCTAAGCTATAGCCCCAGCCCAAGCCATATGTCTTAACCACATTTCCACATATGCAAATCTTATCACTGTGGCTCGTGGTATAGTTTTGCAACAGAAATTTTACTGCTGTTTCTTTCTGATCAACAGAAATTTTTCAGGGGTTGCCTAAATAAAATTATCAAATGTTCATCAACTATGGGAAAAAAAGTGCCAGAAAATTAAAATTGTGTAATTTATTTAATCTTCATAAAAATCTTATGACTTAGGTACTATTATTGTCCCCCCCCATTGTAAAGGTAGGAAAACTGAGGCACAGGTTAATTGACTTGCCTAAAATATTAATTTGAAAAGCTAAAATTCAAACCCTAATATCCTGCATCTATGCTATATATAAATAACTTGTGCTCTGTATCATGTACTAACTCCTAAAAGGAAAAGTAAGCTCATATGCTTTTGAACTTGCTGCCACACCAGTATTTTAAATTATCTAGTACAGATGGCTATGTTCTTTATCAGTAAAGTCAATTCCAGGGAAACTAAAATCACTTTCTCTACCCACACTGAAATTTATTCCCTGTAGTCATTTGCCAAACATTTGCCTATTGACATGAAATAAGAGAAACCTTGTGCCAATTATGTGCTTCACACTGTTCTAAGTGACCAGGTTACAACATTCAAGGCAAGACTGACCCAAGACTCCCTTAAAGAGCTGATATTCATTCTTCTAGTACTTGTATGCTGATTGATAATTTCTCACGTCTTCTAGGGGCCTATGCTCTGTCTTCTTATGTCCAATGCCTTCCCTTTCTGGTTCTTGGATACAGGTATTATTTCAATCACTTGCCCTTCACTACATGTTTTAGTTATCTCTCCATTCTTCCAACACTATCATTCAAAGTCAGGTTTTACCAATGACCCACAATGAGATTGCTGTCCAGGCCATTTGTTTTGTTCTCCTCCCACCTCATCTATCTATGCCTAGTTAACAGCATCATTCCCCAGTTCATACCAAAAGCTGACTCTCTAGTGACTGCACTACAAAGTTAAAACTCCTTTATATGGTGTGAAGTTCTTTTTATAATCTGACTTGCAGTCTACCAGATGAATCTTGCCTTCCTTGGGTCCACCTCAGGGGCACTCTAATCCAATGAAACAGATCTCTTTGAGGTTACCTGCTCACTATTTGATAAAATTAACATATCTCTTGATAGTGTCATTCTTATTGCCTGAAATGTCCCCAGACATGCTACACTAGAACATCTTGGAAGGCTCAGCTCAGAAGCCACCTACTTCAAAAGCCCACGTTGCCTGCACTGAGAACACCAATTATGCTCGCTCCACCCTGTGAATACTGACAGTTCCTTGTTCTTTCCTCTCTGGCACTCACCTATACTAAGATATCTGTGCGTCTTCCCCCTCCTAGAATGCCATCTCACTGATAACAGTGGCATTTTCTTTACCTGTATGTACACGGACATGTACAGCACAATCCTCTGTACATACAGTGTCTATTAAAATATGTGAATAAGTAAAACTATCACTAGAAATAAAAATGAATAACTAGGCCGTGGGTCTCATCTCAAACAGTGTAATGCCATTACTCTGGTTGTTGCAAAAACATCATGTGGAGAATGGTTTAGAGGGAGCAACACCGAAGCAAAGGACTCTAGAATGACTTTATATTTTCATGCTTGCTTTAAGCTTAGGTTCTTTTTATGTTTGTGTTGCTCTTACAAATGTTGGTATTTATTTATTTTTAATTTAGAATTTAAGGATCAGATAGCAAATTAAGAATATGGGGAAAAATTTACTTGGCTTCTGGGGTGAATCAGTAAACTCCAACTGAGAGTATTTTGTTGCCATGCAATTCCTAAATTCCCCTCAGTAGCTTTGATAAGAGAAACAGTAAGAAGTCAAAGGTTAGAGGGCTTCTAAGAGATGCAGCAGCAATTCATCTCTCTCAGTACTCGTAATTCAATCTTCAGATCAAATTAGGCCACAGACCTCAGCCACATCAATTTACATCATAGAAGTACTTTTAGTATTGAACTTTAATGTTACTCTTTTAGCTTTTTCAAAGTTTGCTTTAAAAATCCATATCTGAAGCATGCATCTGCATTTTACAAAGAAACTATTTAAATTTCCTGTATGCCGTGTTTAATCTCCAACATTAGCATTTTCTTTAAAATTTTCCCACTGTTTTTCTTTCTTCTGAGACTAAGACTATGTAATTTCTCTTGCTCTTTTTCTTGCAAAAAAGAAATCTCAAGGAAAACTTTGATATGGAATTAGGGCAATTATGTTAATAGGGTGATTGCTTTTGGTTTTTCCTCTTCTTTAGTAATGACCTTATTTCTATTTTATAGGCCTTAGAAATATTCTTCACTGTAAATTGCCTTGCATAATTTTGAAGTTTTATTTTTAAGAGTATACTATTTGAAGAATAAATATTGAAGCTGTATTCATACATTTATTTCTTAATTTAACAAGTATTTTGTATATGTTTACTTTCAGTTTTTTGAGACAGAGTCTCACAATCTATTTCAATCTGGCCTTGAACTCACTATGTAGCACACCTTGGCTTCAAACTCATGCCAATTCTCTTGCCTCCACCTTCAGAGCACTGGGATTGCAGGCATGTGCCACTACAACCCTACTACTATTTGTTTTAGATCTTAGAGCTATACCCATGAACAAACACAGACAAAAGTTTCTATTCTCATATTTCTCATAATTTTAGCAATGAGAAACAGATAGTTAAGAATATAAAAGTAAAATGTATAAAACTTTGAATAGCAATTGTTGTGGAAAAACAGTAAGAGTAAGAAAAAAGGAAGAAAGCAGTGCAGTTTTAAATGGAAGATGATATCTGATGAAAGACCCTCAGGGAGTAAACCATTTAAGTTTCTGACATAAGATACCCCAGACGGGTATTTTGAAGACTTAGGTGTTCAAGAGTAGACCAGAGGGCTAGAGTGGACTGAGAAGGGAAGTGATGTGGTTGACTGGGTAACAGGACCTCGGGAAGCTTTAGTAAGCATTGCATTTGATTTATTAAACATGCAAGAGATAGTTCTACATCTCAACTGACAGTAACTGGTGAAACTTAAATGATACATATTTACAAGTAATGTATTTGTCAATGAGTATTTGTTAAAATTGGTGCTTTAGAAACACATGGTTGTCGAGTTTTATGGCATCCTTTTTCATTTACTCAACAAAACTATTTAGCACCTATTGTGTGCCAAAAATGGTTCTGTAAAACAAAAATCACATAGACAGATGAAAATGTAACCAGTAACTTTAAATCAATTTCAAATGGAATAATTGTTAATAATTAACAATTTATCTTTTAGGTAAGGAAAAGGACATCAAATGGTTAGGGAGAGGAGTGATAATCACATCCATGCTTCAGATAAAACAATGTATAGAAGAGATTTGAATAAATCATGACAGGATGCAGGAAGATGAACTAGAAAGCTATGAAAAAATGACAAAACCCTTAAACAAGACACTCATAGAGGGTGACAAAGTGGCAGAACGTGATAATCCATTTTAGAATATTGACAGGGCTTTATGACTAAATAGGTGTGGGTGGTGTGAGAAGGGGAGGAATCAAAAATAATTCCTCATTTTCTATCTTGAACAACTACATGGAATCTGGTTGTAGTTACTAAGTTCAGTTTAGGACAACCTGAAATATACTGGTAAACTCTGCTTAGCTAATAGTTAATGTTATAGAAATCTAGAAGGGATGATAGATGGAAAGGGTCGAGTACAAAACCTTAAGACCAACATTTAAACAGTAGGCCAAGAAAAAAATGCTCTTAAAGGAGAAACGAATAAATAGAAAGAGAACTTTCAGGATAGCCATATAAGAGACTTCACATTTTATCATATCATGGACTATGTCCACTTAAAGGTGCAAACTCAATATGATTATTGAGCTTCAATTACACTGTTTGAAGCATTGTAAAATAAGCCTTTGGAGTAAGTTATTGAATTTTTTTAAAATCTGTGATTAAGTGAAGTAATCTTCATAAATTTAAAATACATTTCATCTTTTTGTTGTTATTACCACTTTTAAAGTATCCTAAAATTAAAAAGTATCCCTGTGAAGTTATTTCTCTCAGTCCTTCAAATGTATTCACTTATGATGCTTGTAATATTTAATTTACTACAACAAGTAACTACATGTCAACTTCATTTCCTAGAGAGAGAGGCAGCAGTGCTACTAAAAAGATGCAAATATGTGTCATAAAAAAGATAGAAATATGTAGGCAGAAATCAAAAAAACTCACACTCTTGTGTGAGTTCCAAATAGCACTACATATTTATGAATATAAGATTAATATACATTCTGACATCATAGATATGTAAACGGATTATAAAACTAATGCAAACCCAATGCTAATGAGACTAAGGAAAGCCCAAAAAACATGTAAGTCTCCATAAATGACAATTTGTATGTTTTTGTTTTCAAGGCTTTCACCCAAATACTTTACAATTACACAATGTTACAAAATTTCCAATTACTTCCTGAGGTGACAAAGACTTTGAAAAGGTTAACTGTCTGAAATCATTAGCTAGGTCATTGACAGAACCAGGATTTTTCATATAATAATTAACTTTGCAAGATATTTTTAAATGCCTCTTTTTAGGTTCTTTGATATTCAAAATCTTCCAAAGCAAATGCATTATCAGTATGTATCTTTGCATACTATGCAGTGCTATAAAAATATATAAATTTAGTAGAAAAGAACTGATTACATAGAGAAGTCCTAATGTACTACAGAATAAATCTGAGTCTTTCAAGTGAGGAGATGCACAATAGATATTAATTTTCAGATATAATCAAGAGTTAGAATCTGAAGAGTAGAAAATTCTGAGCAGAAAGGTTTTAAGAGGTTGCTGGATCAGCAGATTTGTTCTCCTTTATTTTTAGAAAAATTTCTACCTGTCACTTTCTCTATAATAACATAGGAACAATGCCTCAAACTGAGGTTACTATGAAGCCATAAGCTATACTACTACCATACTTCACAGTATAACCAAAATTACAACTTTGCAAATTATAACTAGAGGAAAATTGCAGGTTATACCAAATATAGCAGATGTATAGAAGGATTTAGCAGCTGTTAGATTTCCAGAATATTATACCTTAGGAAATTATATTTCCAGTTAACATAAATGCTAAATCAGGTTATTCAATCAAAGAAGGTTTTCTGTAGACAAACATTTCCCTGTGTAGCAGATGGAGATTTGTATTATAAAATCCTGTTCTTATAAGTAGTTTTTAATACTCAGAACTTAAAATGAATTACCTGGTACCATATAATTAATCTGGGTATATGATAGCTAAAAAGAATATGTATCTCTTTACCAATAAGTGATGCATGATAATAACTATGAGGCTTTTTGATGTATAAATATGTTATGTTGTCTTTATAGCTATTGTATAACTAATAGTATGGGAGAAAAATATATGTTAGAAATAACAGTTAGTAAGGGCACCAGAAAAATTAAAAATCATTGTAGAACACTGATAGCAATATAAACAGTTGAGTAAATCAGGATGAAAATCCACCTCTAAAATGCAGTTGCAAATCTAAATCAGCAAAGGGTGATCAGTCTACTGCTTAAGAAATCACCACTTCTTTAGGAGGTTATTATTGATTGTTCTAATATTAAATTATGACATTCCTTATTGGTTATTTTGAATTTCTGTGGCCTTGATGTGTATATCATTCTCCTTGAACCTTTAAGACCACCATCTTAAGGCATACTAGCTGCTTTGAGGTTTTCCAGGGCCTCGGGAGCGTCATCCCATCTTCCACGTGCTGGTCATGCCGAGGGTCAGTGGCACTCTGTGCCCAGTCATCGTTTTTCTAAGTCATGTAATGAGTTCAGCAATCATTCTAACTGTGTTTGCTATAACAGCAGCATTATCCAGTCCCACCTTATGCCAAAACTGTGAATGTTAAATGAAGGGAAACAGGCTCTAATGGTGCCCTTTAACGTTCTGAGGGTGCAAGTGCTCTCTGTGAACTTGACATTTTCTTGGTCTACATCTGTTCCAAAGGATTCCAGATAAGATGCACTAATATGTGAAAGTCCTCAACCATTTTCTCGCAGATAAATAGCATGAAATTGTGGAATTTGAACACTATCATTAGTAACTTGGTAAATGTTCCCCTGGCTCCCCAGTTGATAACAGAAGCCAGTACAGAAATGTCAAATATTTTCCTTCCACAGTGTCCCACCTGCTAGCACTCATTTTATTTGGGAGTAGCATAAAAATGATGAGCCAGCGTTTTGTTTCTGTCTGTATTTGACATTTACTTTTGCTCACTCCCTCTCCTTTGTTTTTCATGTTTTCTTCTGAAAATATCAGATGAATTTTCTCAGAGAGATTAAAGAAATTATGCATTAATAATGGTAAACAATGCACAATGGTGATATTATTAGATGAGATTGATGGTGATGTAAATTAAGACCTCTGAGAATTTTTAGAAGATGCAGTGAAAAGTCCTGGAACACTGTAAGAGTAGAATCTATGCTCTTTCACATAGTGTTGAATTGTAAGTATGCATCAGTTCAGCCTAGCAGCCATGCACTGAACAACTGTGGCTTACACTAAAGAGAAAAAAACAAGGCCTAAACGGTAACTTCAAAAAGCATATAATCCTTCTGAAAAGACAAACATAGAAAGTACAATATAATTTCTTAACACTTTTTAGATTTATAAATAGCACATAAGAGAAGCAGATTTTTTCAATAAATATTTTTTAAAAGTACTTAAATCATAGTGACATTAAGACAAGTGTTTGGGCTGAGAGATACTCAAGGAGGATGTTCAGAAATAAATAGAAAATAATTTACATGATTAAATAAATCTCGCTGAGAAAAGAGAATTTATCCCAAAAGTGCTGCCTGAGAATGTTCTTCCAAAGCAAACAGATAGTACATAATTGAGCCAAACTTATTAGACAAAACTTGATCAAGTGTGATGAGCTAGGGCTTCATTCTGAACCCTCAATGTCTTTATGGAGAACTAAGATGCCCCAAGCTTCCCAAGGAAATTTAATGTCACAATGTTATTGTAAATAAGAGAAATCCTTCTTAGCTATCAAAAATTATGTTAACATCTAATACTATTTATTGTGTGAAAAGATATTATAAAAGTAATCAAATTCTTTTATTCTTAAAACTTTCTGCAATTTCCTCTTTCTCCATTCATGAAATAGTTTCTAGACACTAGACACATTTGAGAAAATAGAGACAGGAAGTTAATGACTCATGAAAGGTATGGAAATTAAGTGCCATCTGTATTGCCATTTTTATACTCATTCTTTTTGGCTATCTGATACCTCTAAGCTATTAAAATTTTCATATATACATTCATTCAATAATTCTTTCACTTGACTCAAGAAAACTGAGTTCTCATTATGTTCTACACCTTGATGACTCATAGATGAATAAGACAATATTCTACCCCCAGGAGCTTAGAATCCAGTAAAGAGAGGAAAACAAACAAAGAATCACAAAGAAGTGTGCTATAGCTGGTATAAGTTCATGTACTGTAGTATAGGAAATAAAGTTGTAATGATTAATTCTCCCCAGTAGCATCAAGATGATGTCATAGCAAAGACAATGCTTTTTTTGGAAGACAAAATGTTTGTGAAAATGAAGGCAGACACTGAGTAAATGGAGTAGCTGGATAAAGATGAAGGTGATCTTAAATTACACATGCAGCAGCAAGATGTGAGAGATGAGGAAGAGAGGGAAAGGCTTTAAGACTTTTTAGACAAACAGGAGCAAGCTGAGGAGGGAACAAGAAATAATATTAGCACACAAATTTTAAAATTTGCTTTAGATACACATTAAGAAGAACAAACCTTGGGTTAAGAAGCTAAATATGAAAATAATTGCAATACTATAGGTGAGAACCAATGAGGGTCTGAACAAAACTGGGCAACCTGTGATGAAGAATTGGAAAGAAATGATATTTAAGAGGTAGGGTCAACCGAACTATCAGTTGGGTATGAGAGATGAAATAAAGTGTTTAACTCCAATGTTTCTGATTTGAGTAAGCAATTGGAAGGCTATATCACTGGAAAATAAAGAGAGCATCCCATGATTTCAGGGTTTTTTATGCCTGATAGGCATGTAGATTTTTATTCTGGAGCTCAGAAGAGAGATGCACAGGTGTTAATGTATAGAACATGGTTAAAGTGTGGAAATGTATAAAACAGTGTCCATATGAACATGTAAGGTGAGAACACTGAGGAATACTCAGTACTGTCATAAGCTGGAAAGAGGAAAGATGTCATGGAGGAATAGGATTGACCAAACAGGTTGGGTAAAGTATCAGGGAATCATCAGATCAAAGTTAGATCTGCTCACCAAATTTAATTGCTAATAAAGAGAGAAAAATGAAGTTTTTGGATTAAGAAATAAAGAAGTCTGGGGTGCCTATGGCCAGTGGCTACAGAGTAAATGGGAATTACAACCTTTGCTGCTAATGAAAATGTAAGGAATATGAGGAAAAGAATAACAGAGTTAATCATCTGTTTCCTGGATAAATGTGAATATGTTCTAAGACTTTAAGAAAGAAAGAACCAAACAAAGTGAAAAGTGAGCATCTACATCTCCCTCTCAGAGGATTCAGGAAATGGTGGAAAAGTAAAGAAGCACAAGTGCAGAAGTCAGTACTAAGCAGGAAGAGGGAATCAAAAATATACCCATAAATTATCTATAGGTGTCAAAGCTAGAAGTTGAGAGATTTCAAACCTCATGTCCCATTTTTTCCATGCAACGAAATTCAAATTCACTGCCAACTTTTTCCATGGTGTTACATACACCTGAAGTGTGCCGAGAAAACCAGGTATGGTAATAACCCACAGATGATGACTGATAGGAAAATAACCCAGAGGTTCTCCACTGTCCATAGAGTCTCTGATCCTAACATATTCCCTGTGTTCAGGAGCAAAACAATTAGAGAAGCCTAGTAACAATGGCAATCAGCTGAAGTGACCAAAGCACACATGGTAATGTTTCCTGTGTTCCACCAAGGGAAAAAGTCTAAGGAAAAATTTCCCGAAGGGGTCTGTTTTCCTCTATGTTAAACATTATTCAGCTTTCTTCCCTCTATCACTCCTAACATAGCATTTACTTGAGTGGTTTCCTTGCCTAACTAGATGTTGTTACACTCTAGGTCTCACATCTTTTTCCAGGCTCATTGATATGCTGTTTTTACCCAGTCTTCTCGATCATTAACACTTAGTTTTAAGAACAATTAATACCAATGTTTGCAGTGATACCTACCCCTCACTCTCTCCATGCTTCAGAAAAGAATTATTCATCTTTGTAAGACTTTTCTTTAATCATTTGTGTTTGGGCTTTGTTCCTTCTGACAGTTTTCAGTCAATATAACTGAGCTTTATGTATGTCATCTCAAAGGTACAGGTGATTTGTGATATCATAGACTACTCTGTTTACTGTTAGAAACTCAGTATTCTGTTTGTAGGCTATTAGATGATTGGAGAATATTAATGAAAAAATAATCTTGGCCGGGGGTTTAGCTCAGCAGCATAAGCTCTTGCCTTGCAAGCGCATGGTCATGAGTTCAATCCCTGGTACAAAAAAAAAAAAAAAAAAACAAAAAAAAACTGTAAAACAAAAAAAAAACTGTAAAAAAAAGAAAAAATAATAATCTTAAAAAGTTTTTAAAATCTAACTTTAGATTCTAATATTAATTTTTCAAAGGAGTTTAAATACAAGAAATAAAATTCTAGTTTTGAATCCCTTAATACTATGATACTTAATTAACTGGTGATTTTACAAGAAGAAATAATTCTTTGTTTTAGCAGTTTATCTATCGTACTTCCAGGTACTAAAGAGGATGCAACATACTTCATAAGCAAAGTTCATTTACAAGGAGTCCAGACAGCCATTCAGTTCTAATCTAACACACACAGTTTTATTACTTTCTTTTACAATTTAATAGAAAGGAGGTTATTTCAAAAACATTTAATTAATGTTTACTTTATACAATGTTTTAAAATTGCTTTATACTGTGATATGAGAATACAAAGTAACATTAACTTTTCAAAAAATTAATAAAGCCTGCTTTTAAGAAGACAGGGTCAAAATAGATAGTCTAAAGGTAAAATGCAGTGTTAGAAAGATCATATTTGACCTTATCTGGAAAGTTTCCCAAATTCCCCATTGAGCTAATCTCTGTGAGTACTCATCATGAGACGTGACAGCTGCTTCTCTGGCCTGGAGTCAGGCTCTGTGTTATTCTTGATTGACATAACTTATAACATACTAAGTTCGTGAAATGAATGTGAAAGTTATGATAACCTCTGGTTTTAATGACTTGCATTAATTTTTAAAAGAAAAACTTACAGGGTTACCATAAGGATAAAGTAATATGATAGATATTTTGCTCAGTAAAAAGTATGATTCAGCACAATACAGTGGAAAGATCATCGTGTTAGGAGCCAAAAACAGAATGGCGTCTAAAACTCAGCAACCTCAGTTCCGGCACTTTCTAGCTTTATGACCTCAGATAACTTTCTTATCATCTCAAACCCTCTATTTCTTTGTCAAAAAAAAAAAAAGGATTGGACTCACTGGTGAACTATTAAAAATATGAATTTTTAACTATATTTCCAGTGATATAGCTCTTACTGTATTTGTAAATTTTAAATAACAAAGAATTGAATGACATGTTGAAGACTACCAGATATATGATTCTAACTCATTAACTTTAAATGCCATAAATATTGAAACACATAAAAATATTCTATTCCCCCTCTACACTTGTAGCCTTAGTTCTTAAAAACATTCTAATTTGTGACCGTGGGCTATAAATATAGCTAAGAAACCTGCATTGACCCCAAAGTGCTTGAACCCAAACCTAAGCCATAACTCCAGCCATTTTTTTTTTGAGATTGTATCTTAATAAATCTCCTAAGAGGGTCACAAATTTGTAACCCTTCTACCTCAGCCTTGCAAAATGCTGAAACTACAGGACCTGGCTTCATAATCTATTTTTAAAGAAACACAGGCAATTAAGATTGGCAGGAATGCTAGAAACCACCAAATACTTTCCTTTCTATAGAGGAGAAATTGAACATTAGAATGTTTCAATGACTTGTTTATATTGATAGTGAAAGCTTCATTATCGTCTTCCTAGCTTTCAGTCCAGTGATTTTTTTTCTTTTATCTGTTCCCTTCAAATCTTATATTGTGTAAAGATTTGGGAAACATGCAAAAGAACTTTTTGAGTAGCTTAGATGTTTCCCTTTTATCTATTGCCACCTACCATAGCATTATCTTCATTGAATTTCCATAACAGGAGTGTGCCATTATATGAAATAAACTAAAAATACAATTAAATAAATTTTAGATTGCTTTACATAACACAATAATGATCCTTAAATATCCAGATCCTAATCCTAAGATAAACATTTTAGCCTCTGTTATCCATATAACTGTCTCTGTTGTTCATTTCATATTAAAACATAGATCTATAAAAATAGCAAAGGGTGTCATGCCTACAATCCCACCACTTTGGGAGGTTGAGGCAAAAGCATTACAAATTGGAGTCCAGTTTGTTAACTGGATGCACTGTAGTGATACTCTATCTCAAAAAAATTTTTTTAAATCATGATGAGTGACAGGGCTGGGAATGTAGCTCAGTATGAAGACATTGACTTGGGTTCATGGTACCTCAAAAAAAAAGCACTAATGGGGTTTCAGAGGAGAGACCATGGCTTATATTCGTAGCCTACTGTAAACTCTTCTCCCCGCCCTTTATCATTTTAGGGCCTTGTTGCTACCATATATTTAATACGACCGGCTTCAAATTTCAGGACTCAAAAGTAGATATCAGAAAATATATTTCCATAACTGTTACCTCTGTGTAACTGAACCAAGGATTTTCAACATATAGGATTTCTTATTTACTCTAATTTCAGTTAACTCAGTGTCCTCCTAAAGCCACAGAGGAATTCCTGGACACAAGAGAACATATCTATCTGTGATCCCACTGACTAATATCAGTATCCATACTGACTTTTTATAATCTGTAATCTTCACCACCCTAATAGGACTTCCAAAAAAGTAAATAGTTTTCCAGAAACTATTGGAGGCATTGTATTAAGTTACTATACTTTGAGATGGGAAGAGAAAAATGTTCTATCTGACTGAGCATTTGGTCTCCTGTACCCATCACTTTAAACACTTATTATCAATAAAGAGAAACACTGACTCATATCCTGCCATGATATCTGTTTATGGCCAAGTGTATTAGTGCTTTTAACCAAGAGATATCCAAAAGGATGGGTTTAGGAAGAAACCAGAATCAAGAATCAAGCAAGACACAAGATACCCAACAGAAATGTCAGTTAAGGATCTTGAAAGAGATTCAAAAAAGAGATCAACAATGGAAATGAGATATTAGAAATGGAATTCAAACACACTGTAGAGAGTCAAGACAGGAGTCTTGAACAGGAAGAAGTCAGAACAGAATAGGAAAGGAGTAGTATTGACAGTGCAATTGAAAGACACAGAGTTCATAACTCAATCCTATTAAATATTAGTAGTTTAATCTTACTGAGTGTTACTTTCCTAGGATGTAAAGCAGGCAAAATAATAATTCTTAAATTTTTAGGGTTAGTATTAACAGTAAATATATTTAGAAAATATTTAGTATAATGTTTAGTCTTTATTAAGTTCTCTTTAAATATTAGTTAATATCAACAATATAAGCCTTCTAGTAAGCTTTCTTAGGTTGTTTATATGGGGAATAAGGGCACAAAGACAATTTAGGCACTATCTTCCTTTTATAATAACAATTTGAAGGAGAAGAGATAGAATGCAATAGTATATAAGGAAGAAAAAGTACACATTAGGACAGAGAGCACAAAGGGATAGTCTCTTGTTTGCAAATATTGTCTCACTGGAAGGCACTCAGGGTCTATAAACCCTGTCAGGATCCTATTCCTAGCTTCTACTTATGTGAAGATGGGCTTTAGACGGAGTACAATGGAGACAAAATGATTAGACAGTGTATGTATCTTCTTGTATCCCACAGTATAGAAGATTGTTTCCATTTCCTCTTTCTAAAAGTATTTAAAAGTATTTCTATGATCATTTTAGAGTGGTGGAGACTGGAGATGTGTGAAATGCTGATACATAATTCCTATAATGAAAGACACTGACCCATGAGATGAAAGAAACATATGCTCCTCTCCTGAAAATGTCTATTAGCCTGAAGTTAACAATAATAGCTCTAACGATTAGAGGCAAAAAGCAAAAGGAAAAAAATATAGAG
>PVJX010019314.1:17494-35171 GCA_004027295.1 Dolichotis patagonum | reverse complement strand
TCTGTTTGCTCAACACACTAAAAATTGATATTCTGGGGCTGGGGATTTAGCTCAGTGGCATAAGCGCCTGCCTTGCAAGCGTGTGGTCATCAATCCCCGGTACCGCCAAAAAAAAAAAAAAATTAAATAAAAAAAAATTGATATTCTTCATGAGAGTTACTTGCAGCTTTGCTTTTCCATAAATTATTTAAGCAATAACAAAAGACATGGTTTTGGTGGGGTACTGGGAATAGAACTCATGACCTCATGCCTGCCAGCGAGGCATTTAATGGCTTTGAGCTAAATCCCCAGCCCAAAACACACAATTTTTAAAAATCATGTACAATGGAGGATCAAATGTAACCCAGTCTTATTTGGTACAAATTCAATATATTTTATTCATCTTCACAGAGTTTAGTATATTTTTACATGTGGAGGACTCTGGCTTATTATATATTTTTTAAAGTAAATCTATAGCAATTATTCAGAAAAGTAAGGACATTTTACTTATAGATAATAAAGCCATATCAGTAAAATACAAGTAGATTTTTCTACAAACTGCTTAACCTTTGTATGGCAATATAGTAAATATAATCACAAATTAATGAAAAACCCATATTTGATTACATTTCAAACATAAGACACAATATTGCAGTAAATGAATTCCACAGTATCAAACTAAAAAAACAAAAATTTTAAATCATTTGTGAGCCTTCCTCATCCAGTTACCACCAACATGACAATCCACTCAGGTTATAATAAAAATTATCATAGTTGGCCACCAGTCACAATGTTTACGCTGCATAAAGAAATCTGTATACAACTTTATTTGTTGTGTTTATGGAACTGACTAAGCAGGACTAAAAACAGCATCATAAACACTTTACTCTGATGGGAAAATATTTAATGTCAGGGAAATAAGAATCTTGCCCTGATACACACAAAAATGGAAGGCTACTTAATCAGAAACTGCACTGTATTTTTGTAGTGAGCAAAAAGACAGCACTGCTACCTTGTAAGTATAATCCAGTCTTGTTTATGAAAAAAGTTTTCTTGTAAACTCTAATCTTTCAAATGCTTAATCTAATAACACTCATTTAATCCACAAATACTTATGGATATTACTGTGTGGAAATCATTAGAAGATGACAATGTAGAAATAAAGACTGATAAAACTGAGGTTCTTACCAATTACAGAAACAATTTTAACATAAAATGGACAGTGTTATGCCAAATAACAGATTTTTAAAAAGCACTCTCAAAGTCAAAGGAAAAATATTACATCTTGTGAGAAGAATATGAAAAACTCCCCCAGCAGAACATGTGAGCTGTCCCTTTAAGGGCAGACAATTGGGAATAAGGCAAGTGAGGACAGGTGTGCCTGCCCAGGGAGGAGCGGGAAGAAAAGCCTGTCACAGGCAAGAGCCAGCCATCAGGCAGGCTTGCAGAGGCACACCACGGAAGAAGGGAAGCAGAAGACATTCGTAAGAAGGAACTGGAGAGAAAAGAAAGTGGCCATACATTCCACACTCCATTCTCTAAGGTAAAAACCCAAACGGCAATCATTTTCCTCTCCTTCATCTGTAAAGAGATCTTTTATGACAATCTTTTCTTCTCTGAACTCAATTCACTTGCTGACTTACTTTCCACAACCTGACTGTGCCTTCCTCTGGAGCAGGACTCATATACAATTCATTTTACATCCTCAAATGCCTGGGGCATCAGTGTCAAGCTTTTATAAGGTACCAAACAAACATATTTATGAATATACTACCCATGTCATTTAAATTTACTAGAGCTTGGATACTCATCTATACTAGGAATTTATATATATATATATATATATATATATATATATATATATATATATATATATATGAAGGCCTACATAGCATATGTATTTCAGGCTTGAAAGCCAGTGTCTATCACAACTACTCAACTCCACGGTTATAGGGCAAAAGCTGCCAAAGTCAACATACAAATCAACGGGCATACCTGTGTTTCAATAAAACTTTATTTACAAAGTTGTCTCATGGGTATACTCTGCCAACACTTCATTTATACAAACTTAAATTTTAGTACATTATATTATAAATTTAAATAGGTATTATATTCAAATCTATTTTTATTATATATTTAAATAGGTATTATATTCAAATCTTTTTTTTTTTTTTTTTTTTTTTTTTTGGTGATACCGGGGATTGAACTCATGACTTTGCACTTGCCAGGCAGGTGCTTACACCACTGAGCTAAATCCCCAGCCTTCAAATCATTTTTATGACACAATTTGAGCCAGAATTCTAAGGAATATAAAAAAGAACAAGGTATATATGAGAAAAACTGGAATACACCTTATCCAACCAGGCAAATCTGGCTATCTAGACACCTAACTTCTCAACTCCAGATAGCCCTTCAGGCCTCACCCTAAATGATAAAACTTGTTAACACAAACAACTTTAAACTATAATTCTATGATCTTAATAACTGTTCCACATTAAATTTATAGATTTTCGGGGCTGGGGATTTGCTCAGCAGCATAAGCGCCTACCTTGCAAGTGCCCAGTGTGAGTTCGATCCCTAGTACCAAATAAATAAGTAAATAAATAAATTTATAGATTTTCAAATGGAAACTTTTTTTTTTTTTTGGTACTGAAGTTCGAACTCATGACCTCATACTTGCCAGGCAGGTGCTTGTGCCACTACATCCCTGCCCCAGAAATCTCATTTAGAAAATGATTACATTTATAAATAATTTTGAATCCATAGAACAAAATACAAATTACAAACAGGAGGGTATAACATATTCAAGTAATAAATTGAGATATATCTGGCATGATTGATTTAATCTCCAAAAAATTCACAATTGAAATCATATTTTACACCTAAAACTAAGATTTACATATCACATTGAAAGTAGTTAGTAAATACCTGGAAAATAATTTTAACTGCAAATACAATTTAATTTATCTAATTAGGATGGTGACATAGAACAGTCAGATCATTAAAAAATATTTTTCCTAAAACAGGAGCAGTAAGATTTGACCTTAAATGCTACAACTTGCAAAAATTAAAAAAAAAAAAAAAAAGGAAAAAATAGTGTTACAGGCTGGGGATATAGCTCATTGGCACGGTGCCTGCCTGGCAAGTGCGAGGTCAAGGAGTTCAATCCTCAGTACCAAAAAAAAAAAAATAGAATCTTACTTCTGACTTTATATTCCATGCTAGTGGCATAATTAAATCACTATAACATCACTGACTTCTCTGCCATATTTATATTTTAAAATCTGTTTTTCTTTAATTTTAAAAATCAAAGACCATGCACTATGCAATAGATTAGACATAATGGCAATTTTATAAATTTTCCACTTTTATAATTACATTTCAAATCAAGATTTGGGTTCCAGAATAAAAAAAATCTTCACTTTTCACTATTTTCAAAGAATTGGTGGCTGAATTAGAACATTATAATTCATCAGTACTCACATTTACAATAGCCAGGCCACTATACTGTTTTCTAAAATATAAATAAACATTTTCTGATTCATTACAAACTTACCAAACGCCTGGCAAATTCTTTGTTTTCTGAAAGGAATCCATAACCTGGATGTACCTTAGAAATGAAAAAAAAAAAAAAAAAGCTCTTTTACACATTAAAAAACCTATATAAGCAACATGTAGAGTGCAAAAATGTGTTTTGTTTCTCAAGTGCAATTGAATAAACTTATTTTTCTCGTATACTGAAAGGTCTGACTCACATTTCTGGATGCAAAATGAAATTCCTCCTCTGTTCCAGCTGTAATCAGAGCCATGTATCTTACTGTCCTGTTGCATTTGTTTACATGATTCAACACAAACTCCCCCTACTTTTTCTTGGCCGAGTTTGGAAATTTCACAATAGCTGATACATAGAAGAATATTTACAGGATCATGACAAAATGGGTGAAAACCTCTGAGTTCCTCTTTCTTTAAAATATACAGAACTACTACTTTCCATATCCCAGCTATTAAGCCAACTAACACATTTTATTTCTGATGGCATGCAACTAGCTAAGGAGCCTTTTTGATCAAGCTAAACTAAAGCAGAAGTTTGGTTTTACCTTGTACTGTATTCTGAATTTTTTTTTCCTAAAACTAATCTTCTTCCCTCATTCCAATTTAGACACAACTACTTTATGCTACCTTCTCCGACAAGCCACGCTGCTACTATATAAATTCTACCATCCTGTTCTAATCAAGTAATTTTTTTACCCATCACATGGGTCAAACATAAATTTAGCCACTCCAGTATCAGTGTTGAACAAGTTTCTAATAAAGCGATTATGCTAAAAGGAACAAATTTCTGAAAGAGCCAATATCATAACCTAGAAACAGCTACATATCAGAGATTTTTAAATACTGAACTAAGCTTTCTGAACATGGCAGAGAATCATTTAAAGTACTGCATCAGAGAAAAAGTTTCATTCGACCAATTTCATTTCATATAAATACCCAACTAAAACTTATGCTCTGACAAACTATAGTTAAAGGTTTGACAGTTTTACTTTCATTAACTGTGCTAATAAAGTACAAAAATCTAATAATATAGGCTCATGAATTCAGATTTATTTAAACATGTATCTTGCTAAACCATTTCTTTCAAAGAAACGTGAACACTAATTGAAGCATTCCAGGCTAATTTCCAGTGCTGCCTGCTTCCATCCAGTTTGAGAGATAACTCTGCATAATTTTTAATATTGTATGTAATTACTTGTCTGATATTAAAAAAAAAAGAATGCTGCTATATCTGATATCAGAAACCAGTTTTTTCCTTGGATTCCACTTTACTCAAACCAAATTAAAAGTAAATAAAATAACTGATTTATCTATGTCAGCTATGAGCATCTTTCTGACATTAATAAACTAAAATAATTATTAAAATGACATGACTTTTATTTCTGAAAATATAATTGGGTATACATAATTTTTAAATGTTTAAAATGGATTTAAAACAGGGTCTTTTGGATCCTCTTCATCACAGAGTTTTTCTGTTGTTTTTAACATTCTTTTTACACTGCAAGGGTTAATACTCAAAACTAATTGGAATTTCTTTTTTCCTAGCAAATTTGGAAATGAACTGAAACTGCTCCCTGGTGTGAAAGCTGAATCCAGCAGCCACCTGCAGGATCAGCAACCAACACTGCCAGATGCTACAAAGCCTTTGATTTCCAGTAGCGAATTCGGCCACATTTAACTCATGTGACATGAACTAACTGCAACAACATTTTCAATCATTCTCTCTTATTTTTTTTTAAATACAAACTTTAGCTTTCTGCTCACTACATATGAAACAGCTGCATAGATAGGTTCATTCAGACTCACAGCTTGGGCCCTGGTTCTCCTAATGGCGTCCATGATGGCATCTATGTTGAGGTAGCTTTTACTGGTGGGAGCTGGGCCAACACAGACGGCCTCATCCGCCATTTTCACGTGAACCTGAAGAGACAAACCCCTCCATTAACAGATGCTCCCAGCAAAAAGAATTACCATCATCCACAAATATACACAAAATTGCAAATCTTTCACATATCATTTGCAGAGTCAGATTTCTTTCTGAATATGCACTAAAAAACAACAGTGCAACAAAAAGGTTCTGGAACATATTACCCGTGATTTCATTTATTACAAATCTAATCTACCATCTAACCAAACATATTCATAATACTTGCTACCTATTTAAGTAAAATCACAACAAACAATTTTAGCTTCCTATTCTGTTCATATATGCATAAATCTGATATCAAAAACTACCTTGTTACATGTGGCCAGGGTAGCCCAATATTTCTAATAACAAGCGCTCATGCCCAGTTCTAAGCAAGCTCCCCAGGAAGTTGGGATAATTAGAGGGACTGAATGGAGAGATGCAATGAGTGTCCCTGCACAGCATCAGGTCAGCACCAGGCACAAATTAAAGCCTAGGACTAAAGAGTTCAATATCACAACACATGAACCAGAAAATCTTGAGAAGCATTTAAATACTCTCACATTTGATCCTTGTCTGTTTTACATTTATTTCTAAAAGAACTGATATGCGTATTAAGTTCTAAATCTATTCAGAATTCAGGAAGATACACTCTATTTTTAAGACTACTCTCTTGACAATTTTTTAAATCTATTTTTGCTAAAGAGATGCTAGATAGGCATTTGATACTGAAAAGTGTAAATTGCCTAAAAGAAATCTATTCTTTTAAAATAGTGCATTTTTGAACTATCGTTTCCTAACAGTTTTCCAATTTAAGAAACTCACAATCAGATTTTATGAGACAAACGTATAAAACTGAAGCACAAATATATACCTAAACATTTATGACCTGCTCCCCTACAAAAACAAAAACAAAATGTATAGGCCACAAATACTTCTAAATATTTCTAAATTATACTCTTTAGTTCTAGATTAATGTTGCAAAACAACTTTATTTTAAATGAGATATAAAACACCTAAAATAGTATTTTAGAAAACTCGAAATTTTCCATTATTTTCAAATTAAGTAAAAAAATTACACAGTATATTAAAGGTAAAAAATATCTTCCTAAGGTATTTACAAAGCAATATCTTAATATAAAATACTCAAATAAAAACACTCTAATTTCTTTAATAATATCAATTGTAACAAAAGGCAGCCATGCTTGTAAAAGGGCTTCTAAATATTTCCACATTTAAAGCAAGGCTTGCTCCTCTGGTTATCTTGCCTGGCTTATTCCCAACCTGAAGTTTCTCTTCTGCCCTCAGACCAGAATGACCCCTCCTCTAGTGCCCGCTGCCCATTTCAGATATTATTATCTACTTTTTGTTACTACTATGGTTGTGCTTTTTTTCCCCATAAGAAAGAAACTTAATAATTCTCCTAAAAGAACTCATTACTAGATAAGGATGAAGTCTTTATTTCAAGTTAAGTCCACACTTTTATTTATTGTACTTGTCTCAATGCTATCTATTACTAAAGATAAACTTTCATCAGTGGACTTCCCCAAGTATTTCAGATTTGGATTAACCCCCTTAAATCTGAACTCCATTAGAACATAGCACAAATTTTGGCATTTAAACCACATTCTACCCAGCAATCTCATTTTAACTGCTTTACAGATTATGTTATGATTTATACTCTCTCCTCCACCAGACTTTTCTGTCTAGAAGACAGAGAGTAAGTCTTAGATGTTTTCTATCGCCACACTTGTAGTACATAGTGATTACAACCCTACTGCACCTTTTCTCATGCCCTGCCCTTTCCCTCATTCTTTGACCTCCTTCCCATCTGAGAAAGATGTATCTCCTTACTTCCTATTATCTACTTTTATTTTGCTTTTTATTTGTATTTCTCATATAAGAGAAACCATGTGATATTTAAACTGGTGTTTCTGATTCATTTCACTTAACACTATGGTCTCAAATTGCATCTATTTTCCTACAAATGATTAAAGTTCCACTCCAGTGGCCATTAGAGAAATGCAAATTTAAAAAAGCAATAAGCTTCCAACTTACCCCAGAAAGAATCTCTACAATCAAGAAATCAAACAATAAATTCTGGCAGAAGGAGGGGGAGAGCTCCCTATATTGTTGATGAGATGTATAGTAGTACAACCACTATGGAAATCAATACAAAGATGCCTCAAAAGAATCAGGTGCTGTGGCACATGCCTGTAATCCCAGCACTCGGGAGGCTGAGGCAGGAGGATCACCATGAGTTCAAGGTCAGCTTGGGCTACATAAGCAAGTTCAAAGCCAGCCGGGGGTACACTTCAAGAGCCAGTCTAAAAAAAAAAAAATTTTTTTTTTCCTCAAAAAACCAAAACTATTTGACCAAATAGAAAATTCCATTTGACACAAGTTATTCCCCTTCCAGGTATCTTCCAGAAGAATCAGACATAATATCACGGTGATTTATGCATACTTATGTTAATGGCACAATTTATAATAAATACTGATCAACAGATTAATGGGTAAAAAAAAAAAAATGTGGTACTACTCTATCTCAAATTCTTTTTCTTTTAAATGTCCCCAGCAGGGTTATGTACTGAAAACTCACTAACTCAAAGATACAGTGGAAAGACAACTAAAATAGTAACTTTCATTATTAAATGCTAAAGCCATTATGAGAATTTTAAAAAGCAGCAAGTTAAGCCTTATCTTTACAAATAAAAATCTATATGCATATGGCAACTGATAGTTGTATGAAAGAAATAAAGATACATATATCCATATGAATGTATTTGTAAGTCCAAAATTTCTACAACAAACATGCATCAGCAAGTAAAAAAGAGGAAGGAATTCTAATAGTATTTGGGCTTTTAATTCCAGTCTTTATACTTTTGTAATAACACTGCAAGCATAATTTTGCAGTCTTCATTTTCTAACTCTCATAATAGACATTTTTCCTACATTATCACAAACTCTTCATAAACAAAGAACCAGCCCACAGCCTAACATATCAAAATTTTAATATTATTATAATAAACATTCAAACAAATTATGCATCACAAGCAGATCAAAACTACATAAGGACTTTACAAAGAAGGTCAAATGCAAACAGCTTCTGCAGAGGACCTCATCTTTACTTCCATCGCTCAGAACCAGCATTATTAATTGAGGAAAAGGTGTATTCAGATTTTAACAAGTCCACAGTCTAGACAAGATCTGAACTCACAACTATCCTGGGCAACGTCACTCAGAGCAAACACATTCCTCAGCCACCCTAGTTCTCAAGAAGACATTTATGAAGCAATGTGAAGACGATAGTTTAAAAAATTTTTCATAAGACTGGGGATATGACTCAGTGGCAGAGCTCTTGTCTTGCATGCAAGAGGCCCTGGCTTCTATTTCCTAGCATCACAAAAGGAAGGAGGGGCGGGGAGCCCAGCCATTTTTGATAATCTGGACTAGTGAGACCTGTCTCAAAAAAAAAAAAAAAAAGTTGAAACTCAGTTTCAGTTTTGTTACCATTGTATCAAAAGTGTAGTATTTTCTTGGCTTATACAAAATAAACTGTATAGAAACAGCACATAAACTGTATAGAAACAGCACAAAAAACTGTTCTAAACAGTAACAACATTATCTAAGCTGACCATAATCATGTTTCAAAAATTTCAACATCCTGAAAAATATAAATTCCTTTTTAAATATTTTAATAGTTTAAATTGTGATAAATTAATTGGTAGGATTTGCTATGTTTCAAAAAGAAAAATATATTTTAAGCATTAACGGTAAGTACAGCAGTCTTAAACATTTACAGTCCCAAAAACTAAATGATTTGAAACCAGATTGTTAGTTTCTCCTCAAATATCTACAAATTCATATTTAATTTTTACTCTTTAGAAGAAAATTAGCTGTAAAAGTCTATTACTTTCCAAACAATGAACCTGTCTATGTATCAGATTTGGGGTTTCCCAATGAATGATCCCACCAACTTTCTCACAAATTCCTTGCTCACTCTAGGGCAGTAGTTCTGAGGATCCCAAGAGGACTCCTTTCCATTTTCCACTGATACTGTGGTACTGCCTAAATTAGAAGTTAGGGACCTTTTAAAATTTTGCATTTCATAAAGCAGGATAGGCATCATGTAGAGTTTTATTTTCATTCATGAACCAAGAGTTGTGAACAGTAATATAATTTTCTAAAAAAATTTAAGGGCTGGGGATTTGGCTCCGCAGTGTAAGCGCCTACCTGGCAAGCAAGAGGTCATGAGTTCAATCCCTAGTATCAATAAATAAATAAATAAATAAAATTAAAATTAAAATTTTAAGGCTATCATGAAAAACATTCAAATAAATAAATAAATACCTTACCAATAATCTAATATGGCATAAAAATAGGTATGTGAAAATGACCAAGTCAAAGTTACTACAGCCACAAAAGGACTCTAACCATGGCTAACATATGTTATCAAATTCCTATATTCATGTATCTTAATGGTAACTACTGTTCTCATAGTATCTATTTTACCTGATACCATGGCATTCCTAGAAACTTGCTTTTCTAATCTCAAATTCCATTGCCCATTATTAATACTGCCGCTGGATTCCCAAAAGACTGGAAAATCCTGGGTGTTCAGTCTATGGTTTGTTAGTTTGTATAGGTTGGAAGTTTCAGACAATACCAAAAGAGCAGTTAAATCAACTGCCCTAATGCCCCCTCTCTCCTGAAGGTTTCTGGCGGTCTACAGCTAGCTCCCCGAGTTTGAAGGCATCATCAAACAAAGTTAAGGAGTTCCAGAAGTTTCCTTTAGCACAATGACTAGGGAGATAAAACCTGATGTCATCAAAAGTACCTGTCAGTGTTTTTATTTTCTCTTTAAAAATATTCTTCCTTTTCTCCATCTCCCCCCACAAAATATTCATCTATAATTGAGGACAGGTTAAGTACTTTAAAGGAACTCCAAAAATAATTTTGATTTGTGTCTCAAGCCTAATAATTAATTATCTTAATAAAGATACTAGGTCAGTGGTGGTGAACCTACAGCACGTGCCATAGTGAGCTGTCTGTATCACTGAAAGCTCCAAAAGGCTCAGCACCAATGTGCCATTCACTGAATTCATCTGCAGCTCCATGACTCGGCCTAGCTAGCAGAAACAAAGTCCCTCTTTGGGAACTTAGAGAGCTGTGAGAACACACTCAGAAAAACAGAGCAAAGGCATAAAAACTGAAACAAAGAGAGGCGCCTCATTTGTCACCTTCCTCAGAATCAAAGCTTAATGTAAGAAGGTGAATAAGAATCCCAAAATGGGAAAACGCACACATGAATCAGGGGGATGAAGCTACTTGCTAAGTAGAGTAAGGCCCCCTTCTATGGTCCTGCCTCTTCCAGAGAGGCTGATGCACTAGTCCTCAACTGACCAGCATCAGGGGAAGGACCAAGCACACAGACCTCGAGACACTTCCCTACTCTACCAAAGGACACAGCATAGGAAGGATCCTTTCTGCTCTGTAGAAAGGCTCATTTCACCTCGTAGAGATTTCAGGATGAATTAGTCCTTTAATTTTAGAAACAGATTTGTGATAGAAGGTACTGAAAAAAGGAGTAAAAAGACATCCCACCTGGCAGCAGCAAGGAGTAGGGAAGAATAAAGTCAATTGTTTAGTAAAGGGTAACAGGCTGCTTGCCCTTATTTCAAAACCTAACTTCTCTCCAAATCCAAATGTCTAGCTGGCTTAGCAAAGAATGCTTGGGATAGCTGTCAGCATGCCTCCTTTGTGTAAAAGACTAAATGACTGTATTCAAATTAAAAGGAACATCTGGACAACACAAGGTAGAAAAACCCTACCCTATTAGAGATGGCAGCTGGCTCTCTGACTACAAAAACTAGTTAAGTTTTATTTTTTTAGTTGGGTCTTTGTCTGGTTTGGTGATGCCAGCTTCCAGAAATGAGTCTGGGACTACTCCTTCCCTTTCAATATCATTGACGAGTTTGGGGTGTGTTGGTGATACAACATCCTTAAAGCTTTTGTAGAATTCAGCACTGAATCTACCAAGTCGTGGACTTTTTTTTAGTTGACAGGTTTTATACTACTGCCATAATTTTATTGCTTGTTATTAAGTTGTTCAATATTTTTGTCTTCTTCTTGGTTTAGTTTTGGTACTTTGTATGAATCTAGGACTCTGCCCATTTCTTCAAGATTTTCCAATTTGTTGGAATATAATTCTTCACAGTAGTTACTATCTTCTGTATTTTGATTGTGTCTATTGTGATTTTTGTCTTTTTTATACTGCACTGATGTGAGTTTTTTCTTTCTCTAAGTTTGGAAAAGGTTTTTTTTTTTTTTTCCCCAAAGAACCAGCTCTTTGATTCATTGATTCTTTGTAATGTTTGGTTTCATTAAATTAAATAAACAGACATACAAGCTTAAATACCACTTGAGTAAGGCAAAGTACAAATGAAGAGCAAAATAAAGACTGATAAAAGGAAACAAGGAGTTAGATCTAAATGGGAAGAGTTCCAGGAAAATGAGGGCAAAGGGAAAGGAAGAGGGGAAGTAAAAAGATTTAAGATGTGTCACTTACATGTGCCAAATACCCACAGTGAATGTAAACATTTCATACACATGAACTAAAAATAAGAAGGACAAGGAGAACAAGGAGGAAAGGAGGAGGGGAAGGAGGAAGGGGGAGGAGAGGAAGAAGAAGAATGAAAACAGGGAAAGGGGATTTAGAGAAGTAGGGAGGGAGAGAAGTGAGAAGATTAAAAAAGAATCAAACTGTGTTATGCACATGCAACCACTCCCAAAGATGAATGTAAACTTCATGTACTGCAAACATGTTCTAAAAATACATAAACTTTAAAAAACAGGGTTATTGCAGATGTCATTAGCTAAGTAAAATGAGAGCAGTAAAGTGATCTGTAATCTAGCATAACCAGTGTCATTATAAAAAGGAAAAATCTTGATGCAAGGGTACATGCAAGAGAAGGGGCCAGGGGCACATGAGGATGAAGGCACAGAATGTGATGATGCATCTGTAATCCACAGAATGCCACAGATTTCCCACAAACCAGATTCTTCCTCAGGGTTCTCATAAGAAACCAACCCTGCTAACAGCTTGATCTTGGACTTCCAGACTGCAGAAATGTAATATAATAAAGTTCCACTGTTTCTGCCACCAAAAAAAAAAAAAAAAAGAAAGAAAGAAAAGAAGAGAAGAGACAGATGAAGACATAAGACTAACAAAAAAGCTAGTCTTCTGTAAATAAAAACTATAAATAACAAAAACATCAGAAAAATATCTGAGTATTACTTTCAAAAGTCAAAGTAACCAAATTATGTTACCCAAAACAATAATTCCTAATTCCATTTATACAGTATTTACCTCTGCCTTCCACTCTTTTCTAATTCAACTACTCTATATTCTACCTACCATATACCTTTAAATCTTGAATACCTCCTTCCCCCTTCTGATTCATTCAAAGTTTATCATAGATATTCTAATATAGCAATAATAAAAACATCAGAAATCTCTGGTTTCTCCCTTCCAGAAGTTCAGCTTGTTATAAAAAGATTTCTATAACAACTGTAATCAACTGTAATAAATAGAAAATAATCAAGTTGCTAGTATAGGAAACAGTTTCACAAAGAATTGGTTATTGCAGTATAAAACTTCAATGGAAAACAAGTAAGAAGCAAAAGAGAAAGAGTACATTCGAAATTAGGGAAATATGAAAGGTTCCAACTGTATTAATTGTCTTCCCCCTGCTGGGACAAACTACCTGAAACACACATAACCTAAGGAGAGGCTTATTTTGGCTCATTTCAGAGTGTCCAGTCCATGGTCAGTGAGCTCCAAGACAGAAACAGAATGTTAGAAGTGTATGGCAGAGAAAGCTGCTCAACCTATGGCAGCCACAAAGCAGAGGGAAAACAAGAAAACTAGAACGAGAGGAAGGAGTGGGAGAGAAGGGTACATACTTCCAAGTCATGCTCCCACTGACCCATCTCCTCCAACCAGACCCACTTATTAACATTATATTCAGCTATGAAATTATTAATATACTAATCCACAAGTCAATATAATGCCCCCATGATCCAATCACCTTCCAAAAGCTGCTATTCTGAACACATGAGACTTGTAGGCAACATTAAGCCATCACACAAATCTGTTTAAAACTCTGTGGGATGACCTAAAAGTAAGATATATGAGGCAGGACTGAAGGAAGAGAATGGTAAGAAAGGATAGAAAAAATTAGAAAAAACCAGATCCAAAAGGATCTGAAATAGTATCATGAAGAGTTTTTAGACTTTAACTGGGAAGTCAGTGAAATATGCTTATGAAGTAATGCTATTAACAACGAAAATCTCTTTTATTTCCCTCTGTTCTCTAACCAAATGTTCCACGTAATATAGGTTACCAACCACTACACATAGGAATCCCTACATCCATTTCTTTTTCACATTTGCTTTTTGCTTTTTGTTTGTTTGGGTTTTTCTGTGGGTTTTTTGGTACCAAGGATTAAACTTCGGACCCCACGCTTACCAGTCAAGCACTTAAGTCACTGAGCTAAATCCCCGGTCCCTTCACATTTGCTTTTGAGTGACTTTCAAGAAACACCACTAGCTGGGCATGATGGTGCATTCCTGTAATTCCAGCACCTGGAAGGCAGAGGCAGGAGGCTCACTGCAAATTCAAGGCCAGCCTGGGCTACACACTGAGTTCAAAGCTAGCTTAAAAGTTGACTTTCTATACAAACAAGTAGAGGTTACCCTCAGAACCCACAATTGGTTTCATTTTAAAATTTTCACCCCTCAGTGTGTAATAGCATGTTATAGTCAAAAAGAAAAAAAAATGTAAGATCATATAACTGATTCAGGTAAAAAAAGTATGTCTCATGGACAACATGTATGTACACACAGAGACAATCTCAACGAATTTATAGCACTATCCCAAGAGCTAATAAATTTATTAGCAAGATCACAGCAGCCTCCAAGGCAGAAACTTGATGGTGTAAAGGCATGTTAGAGGAAAGATGCTCACCATATGGCAGTTAAAAAGCAGAGAGAGAAAGGAAGAGCAGGAGTGCAGGGTACATACCCAAACCCTTCAAAGACAGGCATCCAAAGACACAGAACTTCCAACCAGTCCCACCTCCTAACAGCACATCTAGTTACAAAAACAACAACAGATTCATCTATGGGCGAGTGCAGCACCCCGTAATCTAATCAGCTAAAATCCCCACCTTGGATCACCTAAGGCTGTTAGAGGACATTCTTTGTACATTGTAATAACTTCCAAAGTCATAAAAAATTGATTCAAAATGGATCACATATCTAAATGTCAACAGATAAAAATTCTTAGATGAAAATTTTCATGGTATGGAATTAGGCAGAGTTTTTAGATATACTACTAAAAGTACCAAAGATGGGGAGAGGTGCTGAATTGATTATATCAAAATTTAAAACTTCTGATCTGCAGTAGATACTGTCAAAAAAAAAAAACCACTGACAGAAGAAAGTATTTGCAAATTATATATCAACAAAGCGCTTGTACCCATAATATATAAAGAACTATCTAAACTCAATAGCAGGGCAAAATATAGAAGCAATTAAAAGTGGGGAAAACTGGAACAGAGACTTCACTGAAAAGGATTTAAGAATGATAATTTCTTGCAAAATTAAACAAATACCATATGACCCAGAAATCCCACTTTTACTTATGTTAGACAAATAGAAACACATATTCATACAAAAACCTATACATAAATATTCAGAACAGCTCTAATGATAATTGAAACAATCCAAATGTCCTTCAGTAGTTAAATGGATAAACAAACTGTAGTCACACAATGTAAGACTACTTGGTAATTAAAAAAAAAAAAAGGAGGGGACAAACTATTGGTACCAAAACAACAATTTAGGGTAACTCACAAAAGTTACAGTTAGTGAAAGTAGTCAGTCTCCAAAAGTTACACTATGTGGGAATGCAACACTACAGTCGGAGACACATCAGTAAATGCCAGCAATAGGCTGGTGAAAGACATGACCATAAAGGGATACACAAGGACTGTGGGGGTGATAAAACTGTTCTATATCCCAACTATGCCAGTAGCTACACTCAATCTATAAATGTCTTAAAATTCATAGAAGTATATAAAAGAAAAAAGTCAGTTTTATCGTGACATAATTTTTTACACTAAATTTTTAAAAAGAAAACTATCTAGACATTAATGGACACCAAGACAATACTATAGATTTGTTTAAAAGGATATTGATCCCATTTAGTTTCTCAAAATTATCAAGCTCTATTCAACCCTGTTACTTTCTTCTCCCAGTCCCACCTTCACCCAACTCCTGCCATCTCACAGGTCTCTCCTTAAATGTTAAGCTTCTCAAGACAGCTCGATTCCTCCTATCCCACATTTACAGGACATGATATAATTTTCCATTAAATTACATCTCAATTTGAAGCCACACAAGGGCACACTCACCTAGATCAAAAGATATGGGATACCTGCCAGGCATAATGGTGCAGGTCTGTGATCTCGGCTGCGTAGGAAACAGGCAGGAGGACTGCAAGTTCACTGCAAATCTGAGGTAGCCTTAAATAACTTAGCAAGAGCTCACCTCAAAATTTAAAAAAAAAATTTTAAAGGCCTGGGGACAAAGCTGAGAGGTAAAATGCTCCTGAGGTTCCATCCCCACTATTGGCAGGTGGTGGGGAAACACAAGACTCTTGTAAATCACAGGAAATCACTTATGGTTTTTGAAAGTCAAGTATCTATCACTTTCAAACCCCATACAATGCAAGCTAATAAAATCTTATTAAGCACAGACAGCTCTTTCTGAATACTTTAAAACAGCATAAAAATAAGGCATATTATTTTAAAAGTGGTATGTCAAGCCACGATCCATTCCATACATGTTTTCATCTTGTAAAACAATGTGAATATACCTAATGTTACACAGATCTAGAATAGTTAAAATGTTTAAGTTTCATGTTATTTCTATTTTACCACAACTGAAAATGAATTAATTCCTTTTGGTGCAAAAAAATCAATATGTGGAAACACTTTTTTTTTTTTTTTTTTTTTGTGGAACCAGGGCTCTAACTTGCAACCTCGTGTTTGCCAAGTAGGCACTTATGCCACTGAGCTAAACCCCCAGCCCTAACACTTCTTATTGAAAGGAAAAATTACAAGTGCATACAAGAGGGGTACTTCAATAAACCCTCTGTAATTTGAGAACACTGTAAAAGTGCATTCAATACACCTGTAATAAATATTTAGGATAAGTCAACTTATAAGAAGAAAAAGGTTATTCTGGCTTACACTTTTGCAGTTGCAGCCCATGACCAACTGGCCCTGTGACAGCACAGCACATCATGGCGGGCTGCCTGTGGTGGAGCACACTGTCCACTTCATACTGGAATCAAACGAGGAAGCAGGAGAAGGACCGAGGGCCCCGTTATCCCCTTGAAGGACACATCCCAGTGACAGGAAAACTACCCACTCAGCCTTGGCTTTTAAAATATCCACCAAAAAAAATAGTAAAATATCCACCACCAGTTGGAACTTAGGGCACCGAGCCAACCAGCAACCAGCCTGCCGCCCTGGTAAGTGACTGTGGTCTGGCAAGCCGCGGCCACCCCAGGGTGGGGAAACAAGAAGCAAGAGTGTTTCCTGAGATCTGCGACATGTTGGAACTTAGGCCACTGAGCCAACCAGCAACCAACCTGCTGCCTTCCGAGGTGCGGGCTTAGAATCAAACATACCACACACACACACACGCACACACCCTTAACAACTGGGATCCAGGGATCTGGCTATCTCTTAGGAGGTGACCATATTTGGTACAGCAAGTCGGGGGAGTTTCCTTCTACCATCTCTGAAGGCAGATATTTTTATCGCTGTTTTGCTTTGTCCTGAGTAATGGTGTTGCTTTTTTCAATACTGTGTGTTGATGTGTTCTATAATGTTGTGTATTTCTTTGATTTTGCTGTACCTAGTAGAAGAACAACTATTGCGAAGACAATGAGATATACAATGTTACCTATTACTGTTGTCCTGGTGACCTGCTGTGATGTTCTGTGCCAATTTCACTATACTGTCTCAATTGGCTTTATTCCATCCTGTTTTTTTTGTAACTGTTTGCAGCCTCACTGTGTGTTCACTTTGTATGCCTTAATTTTGTAACATGAACAGCTATTTCTGGGAGGACAGTATGTGGTTTGTCAACTAGTGATTTATG
>PVJX010019314.1:0-17394 GCA_004027295.1 Dolichotis patagonum | reverse complement strand
TCTCTTTAAATAAAATTTAAAAAAAAAGAAAAAAAAATATCCACCACCTCCTACTAGAACCAAGTTAGTACCAAGTTAGATCCAGACTGCAGCATATAACTGATAGAACAGCCCAGGCTAGCAATATGGTACACTGTAGAATGCCAGTTATTTCCCCTTGTGACTAAGAACTGACAAGACACTGCAGCTCCTGTCACTAGTCAGCACTGCAAAAGACTGCACTACAAATCATTAGTCTGAAAAAAAAGTCAAAATTCAACATTCCAAGTACACTTTCTACTGAATGTGTTTTGCTTTTGCATTACTGTAGAGTCGAACACTTCAAACCTGAACTGGGGGGGGCATCTTCACACAAAACCTTCACAAATAGGTTTGTGTAGTTTAGAAACTAAACTCCCCTAGCACACGTAGAGTTGCATCAGTGCAGGCATCAGTGTAGCCTCGGGATCTATAACACTTAATTAAAATAGTTCACTGAAGATAGTTTGTTAGATTTAATTATAAAGGCCTCTTTAGTAAAATATCTAATATCCATTTGGGGAATACAGTACAGGCTTGAAAACTAATCTATAATTCACAGAAAATTTGGAAGCAACTAAACACTCAGTATAAATACTATTGATACACAGTTTTATGTTCTTAGAAAATGTACAAACCCTCCACTGGACACATCACACCTCCCCAGCATCCACAGAATGCTCTGTAGTTCACTGAGTGAATAAATGAAGACAGTGGCCACAGTGAATTGGCATCTGATTTATTCAGTGAGTTAGAGCTTCTATTTAGCACAGGTACCAATACAAATGAACAAATCACACATAATTCCATGCTAGCCATTCTTCATACAGCCTTTATCTTCCAAAGACTTCTCCCTTTGCTACTCCAACCTAGAGGAGGCTGCCCTAAACCAGACAGATGACTGGTGATAGTAGAAGAGCTGGTAAAACTATGCCTTGACATGCTGAGTGGTGCTGGTGTTTAGGTCCCAAGCTACCTCAGAACTATCATATACCAAATGAGTCAGATACCAAGTACATCACTTTCAGAAACTGATGCATGATATGGAGCAAACATATAATTTGGGAGCTGGCCTTTTCCCTCTGGTCTTTGTAAACTTAATTTAAATATACCCTCAAAAAAGGATGACAGTCAGTTCATATCAAAAACTCTTTATGCTTCAAATGTGAGCAGTCATAATAGAATCTACAGAGAAAACCAAGAAGCCTGACAAGCAGAAATAAATGATAAATGTTTTAATGAACTCAAAACAGCCAGAAAATATATAACCATGAACAATGTTAAGTATTTGCTTGTTCTCCCAAAAGCAGAAGTGTCAGATGTAAAGGACAGGTCATTAAGAATGTTCTGTAAGAGACTGGCATAAAAGGTCAGATCACTGATTAAAACCAGGCTTAGGTAGAGCTACCCGGGTCCTGCAATGCCATTTGGCTGCAGTTTTCAGGGCCAAAATCTGGACCAGCTTCTGGAACTGATCTGCTATGTGTCTACATCATGGTCCTAAAACATGGATAGGGATTAAGAATCCAAACACTATGCAAAGACAATCATAAAACTGCTAGTCAGAAAGAATCAAGTGGGATTTTTTTTTATTTGTTTGACTTGGTTCAAGGGTGGGGGTGATGGGAATGAGAAACAAATCAGGGAAGAGAGAGGAATGGGAAGGAAAGGAAACAAGAGGTAAGGAAATGGTAAAGGATGAAGGGAAGAATGAACAGGGAGAGGAATAAACAGTTTAAACTCTCACTTAATAAAAGAGCCCACAGAAAAAAATGAGAAAAATAAAGACAGTATTTGAAGAAGGATGATCAAAAATGTCAAATACTACTGAACAGTCAAATAGAAGAACACTGAAAAATATTCACTGGATTCAGCACAAGAAAGCTACTAATATGAACTTCTTTAGTGCAGTACTGAGGATAAAAACAAATTGAACTGTCTCAGGGCCTTAACACATGCTGTCCTGTCTGCCCAGCTGTTGGCTGACTTTAGTCCATCAGTCTCACTAACATTTTAGCCCCTCAGAGAGAATCTGGTTGACCATGTTATTAATAAGAAGACCTAACAGGGCATGGTGGCACATGTCTGTAATCCCAGCACTCGGGGGGCCGAGGCAGGAGGATTGCCACAAATTCCAGGTCAGTCTAGGCTACATAGTGAGTTCAAGACCAGCCTGGACTATAGAGACCCCATCTCAAATAAATAAATAAACAAACAAACATCCCATGATTCTCTTTTAATAATTTGTTTCCCTATAACACCATAATTTATATGCTTTCTTACTCTTTATCTGTCTCTACCACTGAACTATATGTGCATGTAAGAAGAAATCATATCATTCCCAGTTCCACTTCTACTTCAAGTATCCACCATAGCATGTGCCCTACAAGAGGCACTAACACTCAGCTTCAGAGTAATAAATGTCACTTTCTTCAATGGGAAATAAGGACTTTCTCCTATTTTTATTACAGAAAGCAATGTGCTGCAATGCAGTGTAAAGCTCAAGACCTATACGTAATTCAAAAGCAGCTCCACCACTTACTAGATAAATGATCTTTGACAACCCATTTTACATCTGGAAGCCCCAATTTCTCAATTTAACACTGCAACAACAGTTCTCTTACATAATTACATGCTTTCCTGTGCATTCTCATACTCAATAAGTGGTATTACTGTGGTCACTTGATAAATGGTAAATATTATTTAGAATGATCACATCCTCTTCCCCCATTAAGAAGTCTTAAAGAAGCTATAAAAGGCATGAGCTGAGTTATAGTCTTATAAATATATGAACATCTGAATAAATTTAAGCTGCATTTTCATATATTTCACTAAACAAAAACTTTTTCAGTAAGATAGTACCTTCAATCCTTTTTAAATAGATGCTTAGAGAAAAATGAATGCATGGTTAGGTAAGTTTTTATATGATCAACTACTAAAACACTGAAATATATAAGTTCCTTTAAAACTATCATTTAAATTCACCAGAAATTATTAAATAAACAAAAATATATTCACATTTCATTATTTTCCTTGGTCTGTTTGAAACCGAGTATTGCTAAATCACTAAGTTGTCCAGGCTATGCTTGAACTTGTGATCCTCCTACCTCAGCTTCTGAGACTGTTAGGATTACAGGCATGTGACACCATGCCTGTTTGTTTTATTAAAATTTAACTAGTAAAATTGGACTCATACACGGATTGGGTATGTCAGTGGTACAACACCTGCCTAGCACTTTCTAGGTCTCAGGTTCAATGCCTAGCACTACAGACAGATTGACTGATTGATTCGTTCACTGATTAAAAACTGGAATAATACAGAGAAGATGAGTATAGCCTTTGTTCAAGAATGACAAGAAAATTCATGAAGTTTACATTTTTTTAAGAGCTAAAAAAGGTATTAAATCTAAGGGACAAAGTTCTTACTAACAAAAATTATTCAGGTCTTGGGACAACCTCATCTATTTTATAAAGGAGAATTTTTGCAAATCACTTTCTACAGATTAAAAGAATAAACACCTCAGTGAGAGTGTTTGTCTGGAAATCCTGGGTTCAATTGTGAGGTGAGTAAGGGAGAGAAGGCAGAGAGAAGAGAAGGGCTGGTGGTTTCATTAAGTATTGAGGTACATAAACATGTAAATAAACACAATAACTCATATATGAAGACAGTGATATAAATCTTTTTCTGTTTCCTCTCCAATTGCAGTTTTTGCTTGAGTTAAAGTCCTAGTCCTTCCTAGTTGGTGTACCTCCAACTCCAGGGGACTTAAACCATCAGTCTTTTAAGAAGCTTTGCTGGGTTTTGACAGTTTAACCTGCTGAGCTCACAGCTCCCAAGGGAAGACCTTGGTTGCAAGTTTTACTTCTGCGGTGGTTGACCACTAATACTGACTTCATAGATAATGGATTTCAATAACCACCACCACAGGTTAACACCTTGAGTATTATCCATAATACTGCTTTAGTTGACTCAATACATGAAAGTCACAGTTCAATAGAAAATTTTATTAAATTTGGCAATGTTTATAACACACACAAAAAAAAACTGTGTTCACCTGTAGGAACGCTATCAATTTGTTGACAGATATAATCCAGTTTGCTGATCGATTTATGCTGCATTTCAATTTATTTTCTAAAAGGAATTCATTTTATTAGTTCTATTTCCCCAAAATATGTACATTTCTAGTATTTCTAACTGACAGTTTCATAACAGATGGCTCTAACCATGCTGGGCACAGAATGGGTCTACCTAGCACAAAGAGACCACCTACTACCACAAGAGACTTCCACCTACACCTGATTGTGAAGCATTTTAAAAGTGGGAAAGAATAATGTTGTTTCTGTAGCTTCATGTGATAAATACTAATTTCTCTCTGAAATGCTGCATTTTTTCAACTTGAAAAACAAAGATACACAAATTTTATTTTTGAACGCTAATTCTTCATGCAGCAGAAAATAACCAAGGGAATATTTACAATAAACATATGAAAAGGATTTTTAAATGAATCTGAAAACAGAGATTTACTTTAACAGGATTTAATAAAGGACAGAGTGTACTTTAAAACACAAATCACCAAGTGAACACAACAGACAAAATTTTCTACTTTTATATGAATAAGGCAATTTGAGGTTATTTTATTGAGAAGCAAAGATGATAGCTGAATTCAGCTCACATACATATTGGATTCAGCAATAATTGTATTTTTTAAATACACAACCTGACAGGCACTATGGTAGATAATAATGAATCAGCATGGGAGCCATTTAATATACTTCTTGATTAACTCATTGCCTGTCCAGTTCACATGCAGACATGCTTACATGTCATAATCGTCATAATTCCCATCATCCCCACCACTAACACTCCAGCGTCTTGATTAGTGCACAACTCCCAGACGAGCCATTGCTAATGCTAAATAATTCTCTTCAGCCTCCTGCTACTATTCTGCAGGATCTCCAATTAAATATAATGTCCCTGATGAGCTATATTAATGTGAACAAATTCCTACCAGGAATCTTATCCTATTCCATTTCACCCAAAAATGCAGAAGTAATTTAGTCAAGTCAAAGATAATCAAAACATTTAAAACTATAGAGTATAATGTTTCTGCAAAAGATTTTCCAAAGACCATAATCGCAAAAAAAAAAAAATGTCTAGACATCTTAAATGCTTTCCTCTTCTGATTAGTTCTTCCCTCTGTTTTAAATTTGCATAGGTAGAAACAGTGTATTTGTAATCTAAAAAGGTTACTGAAGGCTAAATTTTATGAGAAAAGTAAGCAATAGTTTTATTTTATTTTATTTTGGTACCGGTGATAGAACTCACGACCTCACACTTGCCAGGCAGGCGCTTAAGCCACTGAGCTAAATCCCCGGCCCCATAAGCAATAGTTTTAAAGAAAGCACGCCATTTAAAAACCCTTCAATTACCTAGTTATCAGAACTTCAAGATCCAAAACCACACCAATGAAACCAATTTTGTCTTTCCCATTAAATGCGGTAATATTGCCACTTGTAGTAGCTCACACCTGTAATCCCAGCATTCAGGAGGCTGAGGCAAGAAAACTAAATCACTACGAGTTCATCACCAGTCTGGTCTACAAAGTGAGCTCAAGGCCAGTCTGAACTGCATAGTGAGACCCTGTCTCGAACAACCCAATAAATACTTACATACATATATACATACATGCCACAATATAGTGAGTATTCATAGGTACTGCCACAGGACTTCATGTTTTTGCTTAGAAAACTTCATGTTGAAAGATAATAATTACAAAAGTTTTTTGCTAAATAAAAAACCCCACAGATTTTCTATTGCAATAAACATCTGGAAATCTTTCTAACCTAATTAAGATCAATAGAAACACAGACCTTGACAGCTATAATCTTAACATATCCTTTACTAGGAAAGGTGATTTAATTTTCTTAAACCAGGCATTGTGGTGCACTCCTGTACTCATAGCAATCTGGGAGGCTACGGCAGGAGTACCACAAGTTCAAGCACAGTCTGGACAGGTTAGCAAGACCCTGTCTCAAAATGAAAAATAAAGAGGGTTAGGGATGTAGCTTAGTGCAAAGGGCCTGGGTTCAATCCTCAGTACCAGGGAGACAAAAAAAAAAAAAAAAAAAAAAATTACTTGAATATGCCACCTCAGCTACAAATATATATACACACACATCAATGAAAGACTGGTATTTCTCAAGTAACCCTGCTAAAAAAGTTTTACAGGCCTGACCTTAGTCATTTGTTTTGTTGTTGTTGTTTGGTGCTGGGGATCGAACTCCTGACCTAGCACTTGCCAGGCAGGCGCTTATGCCGCTGGTTTTTTGAGTCATTTCTTCCTACTTGAGCATCAGTGATAGCATCAGCTACAAACAAGTCCTTTAACAAATTCTGTGGATTTTTTTAAAATTTAAGAAAACTCTTTAACTCCTTTCCAACCAAAAAAAGTTGAAGAATATCCCAAATTACATAAAAGACTTAAGGCTTTTACATTTAAATTGCTTTAATTACTGTGTACATCTAGAATAAAACTGAAAAGTGAAGATCAACCCGATACAAACAGATGAGTATGTACATATCAAAGACATATAAATAACAAAAAGATGTAAGACTATTTGAATAATTCCATAAAGTTTTGTTAAGTTTTTCCCTAAGGCCTCTTATACCTTAGCTCATATTAATTTATTCCATCTCCATTTACCTGATCATTACCCTCCAGTTTGTTCAGCTGGAACCAACATACACTAATTACCTAGACATCACAAAGTCCTATTTGTTCTCACTCCCTCCCCAGACGGCAGGGAAATATTACCAAGGGTAGGCATGAAAAGTGATGATTGCCCTCACCTCACTGCCAATCATCCCAGAGTGCGCGCAGGAAACCCTACTCAATCTCATTACGGAACCCTAAGGCTGAGACTCCAGTACACACCAGGAATCACACTTTAAACAGCAGGCTGCCTGGGTAAGATGTGAATCACAGTGAATGCTTCCCTGATTTTAGGTTCTTGTTTCAACACTGTAAATATCAGATATTTCTCAATTAAATCCAACATGTCTATTAGCAGACAAAGCAAAAAGAAATATTGGTAAATTCAGTTCAGGAGTACAGATTTTCCTCATCTGAAATAAAGACTTTCTATCCTTTTCATTTAACCTAATTAAGTTACGTTAAAAAAAAAAGTCAAAACCCTTACCAGTTTGCTCCAAACAATATTTTACTTTTTTGTAGAGAACTATTCTAGTCATTATACTTATACTTGACTGAATGAATTAATGTGCATTTTGAGCATATATACAAGAGTCTCTAAATTCTTCCGCTTTGTGCCCACAATTTACCAAAATAATGAATTAGGACTCCTCTGCCATTTAGAAACTCCTAGTCATTAAAACCATTAGACATCTCTCACTCTTTGTATTTCTTATCTTCTCTAAAGCAATGCACAATCAAAAAAATTAGAGGTAGGCAAACCTAGAATGCCCTTCATCTGTCCTCTAAATTGCCAGGAAAATTGCCACAAGTTCAAGGCCAGCCTGGGCTGCACAGTGAATTCAAGGCAAGCCTAAACTACATAATGAGAACTTGTCTCCAAAAAAAAAAAACCTAGAAAAAATTCATATCATACTGTTATCGTTTTCATTGTCTTCATAAAATATGTATGTATGTATATTTGTGTATGTGCACACCAGAGCAAAACTAGGAGCTGAACCTAGAGCCATCACACTGAGCTACAGTCCCAGCCCACTTATATATTATTTATCTTGAGACAAAGTCTCACTAAATTGCCTAGGCTGCACTCTAATTTGAAATTCATCCTCCGGCCTCAACTGCTGAGATTACAGGCATAAACCACCACACTAGGTTTGTTTTTTCTTTAAATTCTATTTTCTACCTTATTAACAAGTATACATATGAAAGCTGAGGTTTTTGCATTTGTTTTCATAGGCTTGTTCTTTGTTTCTTGTTTCTTTCAGTGCTGCTGGGAATCCAACCCAGGGCTGCATGCTTGCCACTTGTTAGGCAAGTGCTCTATCACTGAGCTACATCCCCACCCAGACTTTTTATTTTTTAACCACCCACCAAAAAATTCTCCTTATTGTTTCTAAATAAGTTCTAAATACTCAGTTCACTGTACAACTAGAAACTCAATAATACATTATTTTTTCCTTTGTTGTCCACTATTTTATAACTCTTATTTAGGTGTATCATCTAGCACCTCTAAGAATGCTATTAAATAGTAGTGAAGGAGCTCTCATGAATGATGGTAGTGAACTTACAAAACAGAAGCCAGAGAAGTTCTGCTACGGCTTGGGTCTAGATGTCCCTACAAAGCCTCAAGCAGTAGTAGGTAGAGCTTTTCAGAAGTGGATGAATCTAGAGTTTGTGATGCTGGGATAAGGGTGTGTGATTAAATTAGTCCACTGATTGGTTTGGCATAGTTCTGGGCATGGATAAAGGGAAAGGGCTGCCCTGGGTGTAAGCACTAAGGGCATGTATCCTGGATAGAATATTAGGGCCACAAAGAAGGCTGCTGTCAGCTCGCTGCTTGCTACCTCTCTGCTTTGCTTCCTACCTCTCTGCTTTGCTTCCTTTCTGTATTCTGCCTGCCATGAACTGTTTCTCCTTTGTGATGCCCCCTCTGCCATGCTGCTCTGCCTTGGAGCCAGGCAACAATGAACTATGCCTCTACAAACTGTGAGTTTAAAGAATTTTTTTTTCCTCCTTTAACTTTGGGCATTAGGTATTTTGTTTCAGCAATGAAAAAAGTAACTAAGACAGGTCCTCACTCCTCCCAGTGTGTGAGAACACAACCAGATTCCCTTATCTATGAACAAGGAGGACACCCTCACCAGAGATCAAATCCAACTTTTCAGCCTCCAGAGCTGTAAGAAATAAATTACTCTTGGTTGTAAGCCACCTGGTCTATTACATTATAGAAACCTAATGAGACTTAAGACAGTGAGCAGGAAAAACAAAACAAAACAAAACTAAGACTTGAATGTCTAAAATCAGGAACCCGGGCCCGGGATTTAGCTCAGCAGCATAAGCGCCTGCCTGGCAAGTACAAGGTCGTGAGTTTGATCCCCAGTACCAAAAAAAAAAAAAAAAAAAAGTAAAATAAAATAAAATCAGGAACCAAAGAGGAGACATTGCTACCTACCTTACGGGAATAAAAATGACAACAAGGAAATACTGTAAACACCATTATATCAATAAACTATATAAATTAGAGGAAGCAGATAAACTCTTAGAAGCAAACTATAAACAGTGGCTACAGAAGATGGAAAACCCTGAATAGACCTATGTAACAAGAATATTAGCAACCAGAATACTATGCACAGAGAAACCCAGACCCAGACGGCTTCACTGGAGAATACTGAACTTCTAAAAAGGAAATCAACACTTCACAAACACTTTCCTAAAACAGAAAAGCAGAGAAAACTTTCCAACTTATGAGGCTAGAATCACCCTGATATCAAAATTAAACAATGACATCACAGGAACTAAACTCTACAGATCAGTATCTCTCATAAATATGGACACAAAATCGAGGTGTGGTGGTACATGCTTGTCTTCCTAGCACTCTGGGACACTGAATCAGGAGAATCACAAACTCAAGTCTAGCCTGAGCAACCCACTGACTTAGTGAGACTCTATCTCAAAATAGAAAAAAAATTTTTTAATTTTTAAGGGTTAAGGGTATTGCTCAGTGCAAAGGCCCTGAGTTTAAACTGTTCTATCTCTCTCTCTGTCCCTCTCTCTCTCTCTCTCTCACATACACACACACAAAGCCACAAAAATTCTCAACAAAATACAAACAAACTGCATCTAGAAACATGTGTAGAACCAAATACTGGCAAGATTGATTCAAAATCCAAAAACCAATTAGTGCAATACAGTATATCAAAAAAAAAAAAAAAAAAAAACCACATGACCAGCACCTGCCTGGCAACTGCAAGGTTCCAAGTTAGAATCCCACTACAAAAACAAACAAATACATAATCTCAGCAGATACAAAAAAAAAAAAGGAAAAACAGTACTTGAAAAATTCTACCACCAGCTCATGACAAAAACTCCTCTGAACAGAAGGAAATTTCCTTTACCTGTTAATGGAAATCAGTGAAAACCCTATGGTATAAATCAAACATAATGAAATAGTGAATGCTCAGTCCCTAAAATGAGGAATAAGACAAGACTGTCTGCTCAAATCACTTTGATTCTTCATAGAAAGCTCTGGAAGTTAAAGGTAGGAAGATTAGGCAAGAACATAAGTAAAAATCACCCAAATAGAAACAAGTAAAACTATCCTTTTTTCATACAGGACATGATCTTATAGAGAACCCTACAGAATCTACTAAAAATTATTAGAAGAAACAAGTTCAGCAAGGTAGCAGGATACAAACTCATTACAAAGAAAATAACTATTTCATTACACTTGCAATTAACAAAAATAGAAATTAAGAAAATAACTACTTACAATATCTTCAAAAAAAGTAAAATACTGTATCTAGGAATAAACATAACAAAGTGGCCACAAAATTTATATTCTCAAAAGTACAAAATACTGTTGAAATAAATTAAAATAATATAAATAAATGGAATGATAGCACATGTTCACAGAAAAGAAAACTTAAAACTGCTAAGATGGCTATACTCCCCAAATTGACTGAAGGACAACATAATCCTAATCAAAATCCCAGCTAAATACTGTCTTATACTAGGACTGTCTTTATAAACCATTATCCACAAATCTTTTCAAAGAACAATAAGGATGCTTTCCTAGAGCTTGGAAAATGCAACATAAAAGACAATTCATGGCTTAATAAGAGGCTTAACTCCCATTTTGCTTTCCTCTGCCCTATTTCCCACTGGAGTACTTTTACACTGTTTGCCTCTGGTCTAGTACTGAACTCTCATAACTGCACATGAACAGTTTTACTGGGGAAAGTCTGACTTCAAGGCTGCACTAGGTCAGTCTTTATTTTGCAAATAAAATGAAGGAACTTCTTCAACAAAAAATAGGAAGTCATACTATTTTAAGACAAGTCAATAATAAACCAACTAGATTACCTGCCAATCCTCCCTAGAAACACCTAAAGTCCTACATATAACAAACATCCTTTAAATATATAGCTTTCCTAATAAACTACAATCTCTAGGGGTGGAAAACAAAGAAAAAGATAAAAGCCAGAGTCCATCCTGTTATGGTTTGTGTCAAAGTACTCCCCCAAAGCCTTATGTAGTCCCAAGGCTTTTTTAGAGGTGGCTGAATCTAAAGTGAATGACGCTGGGATTAAGAGTGTGTGGCTAGTAAATCAGTCCACTGATTGGCTTGGCATAGTTCTAGCTAGGATTAAGCATGTGAGTACTGCCTATCCTAGGGTGAATAGCCTGCATACAATATAAGAGACAGAAAGAAATGCCTCTTTCTGTCATTGCTTTTCCTGTCTTCTCCACCATGAACTGCTGCCCCTCTGCCATGTGCCAACCTGCCTTGGAGCCAGCCGATTCTGGACTGAAACCTCCACAAACTGTGAACTGAATCAACTTTTTCTCCTTTCACTGTGTGTATCAGGTATTTTGTCTCAGCAACAAGGGAAAAGTAACAAGAGCAGATATCACACCTAATTTGGAGAGTGAGAATCTCAATTACCTAAAGAACTGAGGTCTAACTCTGAGAAGGGAATCAGACTTTGTGCAAAGTGGAAATTTAAAGGAAAACTTTCCAGGCAAGGCCAGAATACTTGAAGTGAGGGTGTCACATTATTTTCAGTGAGGGACAGAACAGCAAATCAGCCTACTACACAATGAAAAGACAAATATTTTTTACCAATATCTCTGTGGTCCAAAATAAGGATAAAGTCTCCTTTGGAAATTAGAAACCACAGGCATATTCAACAGGTAGGGGTATGGGGTGTTTGTGTCTGTAATTTCATTTTGTTCTTCCCATTATCCTCATACTACAGGAACTTCATGAGACCAGGATTACTTTGATACCAAAATCAAGCAATGTATACCAAGAAATATGAGTCCCAGATCAGTGATGATACCCTGGAAATCCTGACAGAAGCAAATGCAACATCCATCCTGCCAGGGGCATTTTTGCAACCCAAAACATCTTGAAATTCAATAATAAAGATCAAATATAAAGTCACAAGTCAAAATCTACACATGCTAGGGAAAAATCCATCATAAGGGAGTGCAACCAGACAACTAGAACTCAAAATAATATATACTAAGATGACCTTTAAATAAGTATACCAAAAATTAGTAAGGAAAAAAAGAGATTAAAACTATACATAAGAAAAAAAAAGCAACACTAAAAAACACATTGGCAGATTCAAAAAGGAGCTGAAAACAGATTTCTCAACTAAATAAAGACAAATGCAATCAAAGTAATCATCCACTCAGGCAATTTTCATTAGTACAAAAATACCACATTAAAAGATTCACCCTAGAAAGTACTAAATAAAAAGAGGAAAAAATACACTGTTATAATGAAAAGATCTGATAAACCAAACGATCAAACTTAGTACAACCAGGGCCAGGGATGTAGCTCAGCGGTATAGTACCTGCCTTGCAAGCACAAGGCCCTGCAATTGATTCTGGTACCAAAAGTGCAAGAAAAAATACATAAATAAACCTAGGACAGCTAATCCAACATCCAACATAAGGAACCTCTTGATATGCTACAATAAGAAGTAACTCCACTTAGGGAGAATCCTAGTCAAAAATAATCCAAATCCATTCATGAGGAAATAACCAGACAGTACAAGCCAACCGGCTTGGATTCCTCAAAACATCAAGAGGATGAAAATCAAATTTAAAAAAGAGAGAAAAGAACATTATTTCAGATTAAGAAACTAAGCCCTATGTGATGGGCAACTTGTAACACCCAGCTGGCTCTGGGTGTGAAAGGCCCATCTGAGGATCACTGCCAACAGCATAAAAGGAGAACTAGATGGGAAGATGGTTCGCTGTTGATTTTCACAGAGAAGCTTTTCACACTAGTTTTCCTGATGTAAACTCAGCTGTTCTCATTGTCAGAGGAGCTCAGGTACTTGCAGTTGCTGAGGATGGCTACGGTTCTTTGGGAGAGCTCTGGTCTTTACTGTGAGCATCGTTTCCTGGCTCCAGTGCAGATCCCTTGGCCTGCTGGCACAGATCTTCATCCCATTGGTGCGGACTTTCTAGCTCTCATCACTGGGCTTTGGGTCTTCCCAGTGCAGATCCTCGATACAGACTTGCATGAGATATTGTCCTGGGCTCTAGGCTGCTAGCTGAACTCATGGAGGACACTGCCATGGGCTCTAGGTCTTCAGCTGGACTCATGCAGGACACTGCCAAGAGATCCAAGCTCCCAGCTAGGTTATTTGGGTCTCTAGTATACGGACAAATCTCCCACATTCCTTTTGCATTTGACTCGATGCAATATTATAAAATAATCTTATAAATTATGTGTCCTATATTAAATTGTTCCCCTTACAAACCCTGACTACAATACTCTAATAGCCAAATATAATTCATGAACTTTGACTGGACTACAGATAAAAGAAAAATATTGTAAGAATCATCTGGGGTCAACTGGGGAAACAAATATGGTGTATATATATTCTCTTAGGTTTTATGGGATATTACAGATAAGTAGAAAAACATTTTTATTCCTGGGAGATGGATACCAAAGTATTTAGGGGTGAAATTCCATACTACATGTAAATTATTTTCAACTTACGTAGCCAAAGCAAGGAAAAAAGACATATATAATATATATACAGCACACAGCTATAAAAAGCAAATATGCCAAATGCTAGTCACATATTAATCTTGGTGAAAAATACATTGGTAGTCTTTTTTTTTTTATACCAGAAACTGAACACACAACGTCACACTCCCCAGGCAAGCGCTTGTGCCACTGAGCTAAATCTCCAGGCCAGTATTCTCTATACTACTCTAACTTTTTTCATTATGTTTGAACATTTCAAAAATGGATATAAATGAATGACCAAAAAATATGAAAACATATCCACTATCAATATTCATCTAGAAAATCTAAACAGATTCCAATGAGATAGCACTTTGTAGTCACTAACAAAAATCAAAAGAAGCTTTACTACCAAGTATTGACCAGGATGCAACACAGAGCAACGTGAACTTTCAAACACTTCTGCTGAAGCTGGGCATAGAGGGGTACACTTGTAACCCCAACACTCAGGAAGCTGAGGCAAGAGGAACACAGTGAGTTATGTAGCCAGCCTGGGCTACGTAAGTGAGTTCAAGGCAACCAGACCCTGTCTCAAATACCCACTGCTGGTGCTACAGAACTGTTACAGAGTTTCTTAGAAAGTTAGGTATGCATTTATTTATTTCAGAGTCTAGAACAATACTGCCTACCCAAATCAAGTCATAATTGATCCGAGGACTATTCTGTACAGCCGTCAAGCTAACAGTAGTTTGTATAATTTTAAAGGGTTGAGAAGCAGGAAGAGGAAGAAAAACAACAGGAGCAGGAGGAACAAGAGGAGCAAGAGAAGCAGAAGAAAGAGGAGGGGAAGGAGGGCTGGGGAGGTAGGGAGACAGGGAGAGGAGAAGCAGAAAGCAGAGCAGCAGGAGCAGTGGACAACAAAATGGCCTGCAAAATCAAAATACATTCACTCTCCAGACAGAAATACATTTACTATCTAAACAGAAAAAGGTTAACAACCCCACATCTACAGAATAACTCAGAAGGGGCCAGGGATTTAGCTCAGTGGCATAAGGGCTTGCCTGGCAAGCACAAGGTCATGAGTTCAATCCTCAGTACCATCAAAATAATTCAGAAATTCGTTCCTAGGTAATTACCCAGAGAAATGAAAATATATGCTCACAAAAAGATGTGTACTCTATGTTTAAGATGTGTACTCTATGTTTAAGGTGTGTTCATAATAACTAAAAGTTAGAGGAGGGTGGAGGGGAACACAGCATTTTGCAAGTTCATTGTACAATTCATATGAAAGAGAAGATCCAACAATGCTAGAGTCCATTCTTAAGTATTAATACATTGAGAGAAAGAAACTGAAAGAACAAAACTACACAAAATCATCTTTAAGGGAAGACTTTTCCCTTAAATATGAATTGTTTACAATTGATTTCCCTTGTTTGTAAGTCTTATTAACTTGTATAGTAATTGTTAAACATTATTCCTGATTAACTAAAATTTACTTGTTTTTAACATAAAATTAATAGGCCTGTCAGCCAATTATTAAAATATTTTCTATTAGCTTCAACTTATAGAATTAACATAAAGCATATAAGGTTTTGGGGGTTTTTTGTTGTTGTTGTTTTTACTCCAAGCTACATTTAAAATGCTAACCTCTTTAAGACAAACATTCAAACAATAACAGTATGTCTGAATAGTATGACTTCTTTGTACTGATATTATAAAGCTGATTTAGATATGGTAGAAATCTTTGTGATCATGTGTTGAGGAAGCAAAAGAATGCTATTAGGGGAATTCATCTTTTCAGTTCCGTCACTGAAGCAAAAATCAGATGCCTTTTCTCACTTTGGCCTTACCATTGGAGTTCTAAGAATGAAATGCTTCCATTGACAGCTGGTAAATCATACTCTAAATTATATATTATAATCTCTGATATATTCACTACTACTTTCAGTCTGAAATGACTGAAAATCTTTAAAATATAAACTTATCAAATCTGCTTTGAGAAAGATACGAGAGAGAAAAATGTAAAACGTATAGTAATTCTTTTAAAACTAGTTTTTGCAATCTAGAAAGTGACTATCTAGCACAGAATGCGAAGCTAGCCATATAAGAATAGGCAAGATACCCATGCTATTTATTTAGGGCAATGCCTTAAATAACTGGATTACTCTATAATACCACCACTGAATTATAAGTATATAGGAAAAAAATAGAAGTATGAATTTTGATTATTCATACCAATAGTCTCCTCTAAAAGAACACAGCATAGAGAACTAACTATACTTTAATATGGAAAAACAAATAAGTGAAAGTTACTATTAGACTTCAAATAAAAATGATTGTCAACAATTCAGATTTTTTTCCTTTCAATTTATCCATTTATCTCAATTTATCCATGAAAAATAAAAATTTTTCATGAGCTAATACAATGAAAATACATACACACAAGAAGCATGAATTTTAAGTCTACTAGGAGATTCATGGACACTAAGAAATTTTTCACTAGAGGAATCTGAAGTTGATAAATGCCTTCACGTACCAATCAAAAGTATCCTATGAAGAATATAAATCATAGCTAAGTTTTATCAAAGAAGCCAGAGAATCAAACATTTAAAAAAATTAAATACAAAACAGAGTTAACTGCTTTTTGGTAAAAGATAAATATTTTAAATGCACTTGTCAAATAAATTATATATTTAACATCTAAAGAAAATTAGTTTGGAGAGGGAAGAGACAAGATGGCGGACTGGTAGGTAGCAGGAGAGAGACCCTCTCTGAGAGACACAGCTCAAATGCCAGAATAAAACACCCCGGAGAGACCCAAACAGAGAGAGATGGACTCTCACAACACAGAAAGAAACTAAAGCGCAAAAACCCGCTCGAATAAGAGGTCCTGGGGCTACTATTAGTGAAGATAAGATCGGCGAGCACAGCACCCACCTCGAGACGCCTGAATTCCACCAGACCGGAACAAGCGATCCACACCAAGTTTGTAAAATATGTATAGAGCCGCCGGAGCCCAGAGCTGAACGGCCCGGTGTGCAGCTCGCCGGGACCGGCACTGCACACAACCCACTCAGAGGCACTGTGAATTCCCACCTCAACCACAAGGAAGTCGGAGGTCGGGCAGTCCAGCAGTTCTCGGGGACACGGTGAGTGATGAGAATAAGACCCTCCCACGGGAAAGGGGAAACCGACTGGACGACATGTTGGATTTGGGCAGGACAGCCCTAACTCCATAAGGAAGTGGCTTCAGCTGGTTAGTCCCCTCACTGAGCGGATTGGTGGAATCTGCTTGAAATAGGCCACGCCCCTGGCGGGGACCCAGTTACATCCCTGAGATCAGTGCACACTGATGCAGTGAAGGCCTGCAAAGGTTGACTGGCCCAGAAGGGAGGAGCTAGCGCACACTGCCCGTGGGTGAACTCTAATCTCTGATAACCTATTGAAGAGGGCTAAAGCTCCTAGCCTGAACCCTCTAGAGGAGCCTTAAACAACAAGAAAAGGGTCTGGGAATTACACTGTACACTTGTATGGAAGGAACCAAAAACATGACAAAAGGGAGAAATAAGAAAACACTCCCAGCCCCCAACCCTGAGAACATTGATCCAGGAGAGGTAAATACAAAAGAGACTGAGGGCAGCAAAAAAGCAACATCAAACACAGCATTAG
>PVJX010019313.1:0-35037 GCA_004027295.1 Dolichotis patagonum | reverse complement strand
CCAATCTCCCTGATGCCTGAGGTGGTGAAGGAAATCAGAGCGGGAGGTCAGCAGGCGGGGGCTGGTCTCAGAGGAGTGGACAAAGGCATCCTGCAGGAGCAGTGCCAGGTGGCCAGGCAGGAACAACCGTGCAAAGGCCCTGAGGCAGAGACAGGCAAAACAAGGGGCCCTGCAGGCCAGGCAGAGTGAGGAGAGGAGAAGGACAGGTCACAGGGCCTGGGGGCAGGGACAGGGACACATGGGGGACTTATGAGCCATCCGGCTTCCAGAGAGGCAGAGCAGAGGTCACACTGAGGGGGGTGGGGCATAGGGGTGGCCCCACCAGCTGAGCCCCATTGGTCACCAGCCCAGAACCCAGCGGGAGCTCTGGGACTGTTGCCTGTCCTGCTGCCAGGTGGATTGGTGGCCCAGGCCTCTTGGGGCAGAGGGGCTGTGCTCTGCGGCCCTCCCTTCCCTCGGGCCACCGGGAGGGCAGCAGTGTAGAACACGGCTGGGATAAGAGTCAGATAAGAGTGCCCGCAGATGGTGAAATGTGCTGAATCCAGAGATAAAAGGAGACTTCAAAGCCTCCTCACGCTGCCAGAGCAGTCGCCCTGTTTGACAAGTTCTGGGCCCCCAGGCCGAGGCCCTGTCCTCAGAGGGGCGCTGCTGCTGGGGGCAGAGCAGAGGCTGCCTGGACGCTCCGGGCTGGGGAGGGGACAGGCACAGGGGAGCAGCCCCGTGGGGGGACGGGGACGCTGTCACCAGCATCAAGCTCGTCCCGGCAAGCGTGGACACTGGCCCCAGGCGGTCAGCTTAGACCCAGGCGTCTGCTTGCGCCCCACTTGCAGAGGGAGCGGGGAGGCTGGGGAGGGAAAGTGGCCGACGGGCCGCAGGCCTGGCAGGAGGAGGCAGAGGCCTTGTTCTCGGCCTGGTCCTGAGGCCTCAGCTGTGACTGGGCTGCGGCTCCACCTCGGAGCTCGGTCCCTCGTCCAGGGCTGGGGGGCACTTCGAGCAGGCCTTTGTGGGACGACAGTGCTAAAGAGGTCCGTAAAACTGCCACAGCCGCGCAGGGCGTGTCTGGGTCCCTGGCTGTGGCTGTTACCACATGCCCTGGCTGGGTAACTCACACAGCAAAGCACCGGGGGGCTATGACTCGTGGTTCTGGCACGGGGGAGCCGTGGGCCTTGCTTCCTCTGCTTGCTGAGCCCCATCCTGCCAGGGGTTACCCCCCGATGGCGTCATCTCCCTCCAGATACCATGGAGCGTGCGCATTTGGGGATTAAGTTTCAACACAGGTGCTTTCGGGGATGTACACTGAGCCCCCTGCTGCACGGCCTCACCTGAGTCCCGGACCTCTCAGCCCAGCAGGGCTGCCCACCCTGGAGGAATAACAGCCCAGCAGCTTTTCCTGCAGTGTCTTGTTCACCACCTCCTGGGGAGAGGTCGGGGGATCCTGTTGGATCCATTTTACAGATGGGGAAACTGAGGTTTAAATGCCTGCCCCAGGTATTTAATGCCACCTACAGTTTGGGTAATAGAGACAGGATTTCAGCCCTAGTAGTCTGATACTGGAGCCTGAACCTCACTGAGTCTGGCAAAACTTGTTTGCCCCCCAGGCTGAGCCCCTCACTACCTGTTCTCTGACAAGCCCGGGTATCACGCCGATCTGCTAGGAGTGCAGCCAGCTGTACCTCCCTTCTAGAGTCCCTCTCCATCTCCTCCTTCCAGGCGGCCTTCTCCATTTTCCCTGCACCTCGGACTGGCCTCTCTCACCCTGGGGCTCCCCAAGGTGCCACCCCCCTCCCCGCCCAGCTACCCTGCTCTGTAGACCCCATTCCTGGTCCACCTCACTCACCCCACACCTCTCCCTAGGGAACTGCCCAATCGGCCACTTCAAGCTCCAGCCAGGCCCAGGTGGCTTCTTAGTCCCCTTCCCTTCTGCAGCCCCAGTGACCCCACCTCGCGGCCAACAGACCCCAAAGAGGATGCCGACCTCCTCTCCTCACACCCACTCTCTGGCCCCTGTCCCAAGGCGCCTTCCACATCCTGGCATCTGTCCTGCAAGAGATGCGTGTCCATCACCCCGAGCTGGGTGATGCACGAAAACAAACAGCAAGGGAAAACTGAGCCACTGCCCCCCAATCTGGCCAGCCCTGTCACCGTCCCTGGAGGACCTCGGAGACAGTCAGCAAAACCCCAGCACTGAGGCGTTTGTCAGGCAAATTCTGGGGGCTCCTTTTTTGCTGCAAGGGCCGAGGTTGGGGACCTGCTGTTTTGCCACTTTGCAGGTTGTTCAGGGAGCTTGGAGGCCTGGCCCAGGGTCATGGCTGGGTTTGAATCAGGCTCTGCCTTGCAAGGGGGCTCCCCTGCCTCCGGAGCAAGGGTGAGGGGTCACGCTGGGCAGCCCCCATTAGCATACACCAGCGTCCCTGAAATCCAATTACCAGGAGATGGCTTGGGCCCCAGCCAGCCGGTGCCGGCTCCATCCATGTATGAGGAGCCAGAACCAAGGCGGAGATGGAGGGAGCCGGGCAGACGCGGGGGGGGGGGGGCTGGAGAAGGAGCCCCGTCAAGAGCTCTCGAGGCTGGGGGGGCTCCTGAAGACAGCCCTGACCTCTCTGCTCCCCACAGGTGGACAGGGCCACTGTCCCTAAGGCAGATCCACATGGTCCTCTGTCCCCGGCTTGCTGGGTGACCCTGGGCAGTCCCTTGGCTTCTCGGAACTCAGCCTTCTCCTGAAAGCAGAAAACCTGGGGCCACCTGAATAGAAAACACACCACAGGGAAGGAAGCCCAGGGGCCTGCGGCCATTTCTCACGCCACAGTCCCCACCTCCGGGGCCCAGCTACTGCGCCCCCACCCCAGCTCCGCAGCCGCCCTCCCCCTCCACCCCATCCTTTCCCAGCAAGCACGAGGATGCTGTGGTCCCCAAGTGGCCCCCAAAACCTCTGCTGTTGGAAACATAACCCCCAATTCACACGCCGATGCTGTCTGCGGGAGCGAGCAACTTTGGCAGGTGGGCAGGTGGGCCGTGAGGTCGGGGTCCCCGGGCTGACATTAGTAGCTGCCTAAGAAAAGGGGGTGAGCCCCGAGCCGGCACCTTCCTTGCGGGCCTCCCCAGGACTCGCTGCCCAATGCCACATTTCAAAGCAGAAGCTGGGAGAAGGACCCAAGGTGCTTCCCAGAGGCCACCCGAAGCCCACAGACACAGCACTGAGCTAAGTCTCTGTTCCTCATAGATTTCCGGGGGGATTCAGTTACCCCCCAGAAACCAACCCAGACTGGCCTAAGAGACAATCACGAAACAGCCGGAGCCCCTCCCTGCTGAGGCCCGGCACCTGGCACGGAGACGGGGTCCTTGCGGTGGCAGTGTGAGCACACAGGAGGTCCCAGCTAGGCCCACCCTGCTGCTGAGCGCTCCTGAGTGACAGGGCCCCCCGCCCCCGCCCCCACCCCCAGACAGGCTGGCTTTGTCTCTTGCAGGGTGCATGCATGTGCCAGAATCTCCGGGAGAGGGGCTGCAGGCTTGTGGGATATGTACATCTTTGCTACTTATTGCCAAATTGCTCTCCAAAGTGGTTGTTCAGATGATCGTTTTAAAATATAAATTAGATCATGTCACTTCCCTGCTTAAAACTCTCAAATAGCTTCCTATTATACTTAGAATAAAATCCATATTCCCCTCCATGAATGCACAGCTGTATCACACATGCTGCCCCCCCCAATTTCCTGATCTCCTTTCTATTTAATAGAAATATTAATAATATGCCTCAGGACCTTTGCATGTACTACTCCTATCTCTCACACACTCTTGTCACTCTTTCCAAACTGGCCCCTTCTTTATTTTTTGGAGACAGTGTCTCACTGTGCAGTTCAGGCTGGCCTTAAACTTACTATGTAGCCCAGGCTGGCCTGGAACTTGTGGCAATCCTCCTGCCTCAGCCTCCTGAGTATGGGGATTATTGTTATGCACCACCACGCTTGGCTGGCTCCTTTTTATCTTTCAGAGCTCAACAAAAATGTCACCTCTTCTGAGGAACCTCACTGGGGCCATCCAGTTAAAGTGTTTTTTCTCTCTCTCCTTTTCTTTTTTTCCTAGTTCTAGGGATGGAACCCAGGGCCTTGCTCATGTTAGGCAAATGCTCTACCACTGAGCTACACCAGCTCTTTTAAAATTTTAAATTTTGAGCCAGGTGTGATGACTCATGCCTGTAATCCCAGCCCTCAGGAGGCTGAGGCAAGAGGATTGCCACAGGTTCCAGGCCAGCCTGGGCTACATAGAGAGAACCTGTTTTAAAATGAACACAAATTTAAATTGTGAGACCTGGACTTACTAAAGTGCCCAGGCTGGCCTTGGGCTTGTGATCTTCCTGCCTCAGCCTCTCCGGTAGCCAGGATTACAGGGGTGGGCCACCTTGTACATGCCTCTTACTTCCCGGCTTACTTCCTTTGGAGCCCACACCATGGCCCCACAATGGCCTTCTCTCGCTGGCTTGCTGGTTTGTCATCAGCCGGGTGCACTGTGGCAGGGGGGACTCCAGATCCCAGAGGCTACCACAGGTCCAGCACCACAGGGCTGCTCTTAGGACGGCTTATTCATTCAACAAACATTGCTCCTGCCATCATATCCAGGGCGGCAGGGAGGGCAAGCTGTAGTGGGGGGGGGGGCCTCTGCAGAGAGGCCTGGGGAGAAGTACAAGTCCTTGCCCGTGGCCATGGGGAGCCATGGCAGGTGCTGGAGCTGGGGAGCAGCTGGGTTGGGCTTGCATTTTAGACCCAAAGGGAGGAGACCAGGAGGGATGGGTCTGGGGGTGCAGAGGGCAGACAGAGGGAGGTGGGAGAAGGGAGAGGTCAGAGCCCACAGGGACCAATTAGGGGAAAGTGCTGGCGGGATGGGGGGGAGGTGGGTGGGGCTTGCTCTTCAGGGTGCGGGGCCAGATGGAGGGCGTGGTCTGTGAGGACGCAGCAGGGTCTGCGGCCCGGCCCCAACCTTTCAGTCCTCTGTAGGGAGCAGGAGGAGCTTCGGAGCTCTGGAGCGCAACCCATGCTGGGATCCCCTTAGCTTTTAGGGGGGCCCCAGTGACAGCTTCAGACATGTCTGCAGACATGGTCCCAGTGCATACAGCTCTGGGGGAGACCCTGAGGGAGCCACCCTCCCGGGACTCCAGCAAGCCCCCTTGCTTTTCCCGCTCATGTATCTGGGGAACCAGAAGACATCCCCGCCGGCCCTTTGCTGCTTCTGAAGACATTCTGGTCCCTTTGCAAGTGAAGCGGAAAAGGCAGGGCCCAGCTTCCCCCACTGTACGGGGGATTTCAGCGCGACAGCAGGCAGGACTTCCTGTGGGACCGAGTCTCCTCCTCCAGGCAGCGGGTGGAGGTCGCCCGCCCCTGGGCCGCCCAGGATTCTTGTCTCAGGCCAGGGAGGCAGCTGTTCCGGGGGCTCAGCCAGAGGCAGGCAGCTGTGGGCCTCTAACTGTGACACTTAGGGGCCCTGGAGCCCAGGGTGCCCCGCCCTGCCTGCCTGAGGGCGGCCACCCCATCTCTCTTCAGGCGGGTGGATTGAGGAGCCTGGTCCCTGCCCTTCCGGCTCGGCCCCTCAGTCCACGCCACGGACCAAGGAGAGAGAAGGGAGGAGGGAGGCGGGAGGCCGCGTGTGGCCATTGGTATGCGAGGCCCAGGCTTGGCCTGGTGGCCCAGCCTTTCTGCTCAGCTCTTTGAGAATCCCTCTTTGGCGGCGGCTTGGTGGTTGCCGGGCAACCCTCCCACCCCCGCCCCCATGGCTGGTGCACGCTTTCCCTCCCTCCCACCCAGGCTTCGCCCAGCCTGGGCCTCAGCAGATTCCCAGCTAGGAAACTGCCCGACCTGACCACCCAGGGCACCTGTGCCTGGCAGGTGAGGGCCTTGGACTGACCCCACCCACCCTGGAGGGGAGCTCTGTCCCTGCAGGACAGGGGAGCAGGACCCCAGGCTTAAGGCATCCCTTCTTACTCTCCAGGCCCCGGAGCGCCTGGGTGGGGCAGGTGAGGGCCAGAAGGGTCCCAGATGCCAGCTCTTTCCTCTTAGCTCTGTGGTCCCCTGCAGGTGGACCATGGACTCAGACTCCCATCCCGCTCCCTGGGCACTGTCTTCAGTGGCTGCTCTGCCCTGAGGTGCTGGAGTCCTCTGAGGGGACAGAGGGGACCTAGCTCCCCTAGGACAAGGGCTTCCTCTCTACCTTGGTGGCATCTGTCAGTCCCTGGCTTCGGGCCTTGCTCTGACCAGTTAATCTGGACGCTAGGATTAGCACGGAGTGTAAAGAGTTCCTGGGTCCTAGGGGCCCACAGGAAGTGGGGATGGGGGACAGAAAGGGAGGAGGGGGAGAGGACCCAAAGATGCTGGACACACCCCAGAGGCAGTGGTGGCAGGAGAGGGGGAGTCGTGGCCATTGAAGACCCAATGGCGGTCTTTGGGGATCCCTGAGCCGCTTCCCTGTCCCCCTGAGTCTCCTTGAACACCCCCCCACAAGTGACAGCCCCTCCCTGTCCGTCACCCTCCCAGTCACTCAGCCTCTGCGCCTAGCACAAGGCCCTGAACCACGTGGCTCTCTGTCCGACCCGCGCCCTGCATGCAATGCTGGCTTTCCGCGCGGGCACATGGCACATCTCCGTCCTGGCTCGGCCGTGGGTATGGGGTGCACCAGGTGACTGATGGCCCGGCCCGGGATGCTTAAATCACCGTAAAGAGCACAGCGTGTCCTCTGCGGGGAAAACGGGCTGGGGAAAGAGCTGGCAGAGAGGGCGCAGCTGCCCCGGGGTGTGTGGCAGGTGTAGAGTGGCAGGGGCAGGTGATGTCACACCGAGACGCCCCTGCTCACTCCCGGGCCTGCCCCTCTCTGCATCCCTGGCACTATCCTCGAGGACATCGCCAGGGCTCTGCCTCACGCTGGCCTTGGACAGTTCCGGTACCGTGGCCCTGCAGGGCTCTTTCATACGGACACTCACTCTTCACTCGTGGTTCCACTAGCTGCTCTCTGGAGCACCAGGCACGGTATAGGCGCTGGGGACACTTGGGAAGCGAAGAGGCCCTGGCTGTGCCCTGGCCGCGGGAGTTGGGTGGAAGCGGCGGACGTCATCAGGGCACACACCGCTGGGTCCAGCTCCCTGAGTCACCGTCACTTCACAGGTGACTACGCAGGGGGACACCCAGTCTGTGAAGCTTTAAGCTGCGCCCGGATCTCAGATCCCAGACATGCGAGTGTCGCCCAGCTGCTCAAACCCCAGCCAGGGCCTCGATGGGTCACAAAACCAAACTAAGCGCCACCAGCAAGAAGCCCAAAGGAAGCAGGGAGAACAAAGTGACTAAAAAAAAAAAAGTGACTGCGACATCGAGGTGTTTGTCCCCTTCAACACTCATGTTGCAACTCAGCCCCCAGGGTCCTGTGTTGGTGGCAGCTGGAGAAGGGGGCCTTAGGGTTCCGCGAGGTCATCAGGGCGGCCCCCTTGAGAGCGTCAGCAGCTTTTGCGTGCGCGCATGCGTGTACGTGCGTGCACGCGTGCACGCGTGCGCGCGTGCGTGGTGCTGGGGATGGACCCTGGGGCCCTGTGCATACTAGATGAGCACTGGCCACTGAGCTCCGCCCAGCCCTGACACTGGTCGCTTTCTGAGGATGAAAGGGAGGCCCACTCGGGCCCACTTTGTCTCGCCGTGAGACACCCTGCGCTCCCGTGGGACTCTGCAGAGTCCCCACCAGCAAGAAGTGCCCTACAGATGCAGCCTCTCGGTGCCGGATCTCTAGCGTCTTGAGCTGAATAAACCTCTGTTTACCAATTCTCCAGGCTGTCCATTCAGTTATAGGAAAGGCAGTGGGCTAACACCTAAGCAAAAGCCAGGCATGCTGGTGCATCTCTATAGTTCCAGCACTCAGGAAGCTGAGGCAGGAGGACTGCTTCAAGTTTGAGACCAGCCTGGGACACATAGTGAGATCAAGGCCAGCCTGAACTGCATAGCAAGACCCTGTTTCAAAAAGACACACACACACACACACACACACACACACACACACGATGGCTGAGTCCTGGCCAGAGGGTGAGTAGGAGTTGGTTAGGCCTGCAGCGGCAGAGTTGCTGACCTCATCCTACCTGGCATTGTCCCTGTGTGCCTGGTCCTAGGGCACACTCTCTGGGATCCTCTTCTTGGGCTGCAGGCCTTGTCCCTGGCTTTTCCTGAGATTCTGTTCTGGTACCCACCTGTCCCGTCAACTCAATTCTGTTCTGCAGGGAGAAACTCCAGCTCTCTGTGTGGCATGGGCAGGAGGATGCAGTGCGGAATGTCGGGAGGCAGAGCATGTCAGGGTTCTGACTTGGATCAGAGAAGCTTCTGGAGCTTTCTAGAAAGGGCTGGTGGAGAGTGGGCCAGCTACTCAGTGACTGTGATCTCTGCAACCCAAGGTACCCTGAGGACCTTGAGGACAGTGACCTCCAGGACAAGATGAGGACAGGAAGTCGCCTATGAGGCTCTGTGGCTCCAGGTGAGGGCTAGGGCTCATCTTTCCCTGGGGATGCTGCCATTCACTATCCTGGCCTTGGTCCCAGTGTGGCTCCATGCCAGAAGCTCAGCACAGAGCCCAGGACCATGGGTTCCTGGTGAGGCCACTGACCATGCACTGGGGAGGCGGACCCTGTCCTTCCCTGGAGTTCAGATCACCCCTTGTCCTTCCCTGAACAGGCCCAAGCGAGGCCAGCAGAGAGCAGTGTCACAGTGGTGAGTCTACATCACAGCCCTGTGTGGTGCCGAGCGCCTCCCCCAGGGGTCTCAGCAGATTGTCACACTAGACGCCGGGGGTCTGTAATGACCCTGCTAGTATAAGGAGATGGAGGCGCAGTGGGGTAGCAGGAGGGGGCGAGCAGAACCCAGATCTACCAGGAGAGGGTCGGTGGGTGGCCGGGAGGCAGGGGTATTTACGGCAGGGCCAGTGTGACCTTGGCTGCCCCGGGGGGCCTCTGGCATTGAGCTGCTGGACATGACTTGGGTCACTGCCACCCTGGGAGCTGGGGCTTGGCGAGTTCACGGTTGAAGCCACGTTGTTACTGGGTGACTTCTGGTGCCCTCCTTCCTGAGAGTATCACCACAGGGGCCAGCTTGCAGGACCAGCTTTGTCCTCTTGGGTCAAGGCCCCTCTGTTTTCACCAGTGCCCTGTGTCCTCAACAAAACCCACAACACCCTGGGGCTCCGTGTTTGTTGACTGAATGGTGCTCTTGACATTACACTCTTCCTGGAGCCCTCTTCCTCCCAGCGTGAAGCCCAGACTTCCCAGGCCTGTCTAAGACCTGCACACCGGACCCAACCGACATCAGCCACCTCATCTTTCCACAGCCACCCCGCCTCTATCCCCCGCTCCAACCAAGAATCCCTGATCACCAGCACCAGGCTTCTCCCATCAGCAGTGAACCGCCCTGCAGGCTGCCTGGATCCTTCCTCCCGACCCAGGCCGCCGGCTCTCTTGGAGAGCTGTCCTGCGTGTCCCAGCTGACTGGCTCCATGCTGCCTGGGGGTCACAGGGTGATGCCGGTTGGCATCACAGGGTGAAGCCTGGCATTCCAGCTTTGCTAGGTGAGGCCAGTAAGGACCAGATTCACTCTCGTCCTTTGTCCCCAGAACAGCCCCTTTTCCCTGGGGAACTTCCATTCCTCCCCTCTGCGCTGCGTGCAGCCACCAGGCACGGCTGAGCGAGTCATGAGACATCCGCTTGATGGAATATCATGCAGCCATTAAAACCACAATTATGAAGATGATATTTTGACATCTATGTGCGACATGCCAAATAGAGCTATCTCCGGAACATCCACTGTACTACAGAGCTCAGATGCCCGCCCCACTCCCGCGCTGTGCTCGGCATGGGGGCAGCAGGGATGGGAAAGGCAGGGTTCAGTTCCAAAGAGGAGAAAGACACGCGGGCAGCTCCTGGGCCCCATGCTCAGTGACGCAATGGAGCAGTGACGCAGCCCGAGGCCCCCTGTCCCTCGGAGGGTCTGGGGCGCTGTGAAGGAAGCCACTGCGCTGTGAAGACGATAGGTGACTTTGGAGCACAAGCCTGGGAGTGGGGAACGGGGCTGTTGATGCCACAGGGCAGTGGCGTTGTGGGTTATTTTTCCTTCCTTTATTGTTGGTCTAATGCTGTTTGGGCAATAAATAAAAAGTGGGAGGAAAAAAATAGCTGTTCGGTGAATTGAGTGGAAATCAGGAGAAGGAGGGAGAGAGTTACGGGCGGCGGTGGGGAGGGGACGGCAGGGGGATGCTCCACTGGCTGGCAGGGGGTCAGAGGGGGCAGCCTCAGGCAAGGCCCCCACCCTGTCTGCTACTGTCACCGTCTCCCACAGGGGGATCTGGGGAGGTGGCCTAGAGGGGAGGTGGCCTGAAGGCCAAGGCCTTGAAGGACAGGGAAGAGCAGGGTGGGCTGGGCCCTGAAGGTTCCGACACAGCCTAGGGTCGGGACAGTGGGGGAGGGGCAGATTGTGCTGAGTCTGCAGGTGATTGGGAGCAGAGGGCCTGGTAGGGTCTCACTCAGAACAGCCCTCTGGAGGAAAGGAAGGCAGGGAGGGACGACTGAGCTTCGAGGCAGGGTGACACAGTGTCAAGGTCTGACCAGGTGAGGTGAGGCTAGTGTGCTTGGAGAGCTCTGTAGTGCCCCAAAGCTTGCAAGCGCAAGGGGACCCTCCAGGCTGAAAGGCGACCTTCCGGTCTATTACCCCCGCCCCCGCCCCCACACCCCAGAGCCGGCGGGTCTGCGATCCTACTGTGTGGCACTTTGTCCAACCACCTTCCTGCTCGAGGTCCGCCAGGGCCCTAACGCTCCCATTTTACAGTCAGGAGACTGAGACTTGGGGAGCTTAACCCGCTTGCCCAAGGTCACAATCGGCTGGCGAGGGGAGGCGCCGGCTGGCATCTGACCCAGGCTGCCCACTTAGGCAGCTCGGCGTGGTAGGCCCGGCGGGAACCCAGGCGTCTAGGGCGTGTGTGGGGAGAGCCAGCGGCAGGTGAAGGGTCTGCATGGGGAAGGGGCGCCAGGCAGGGAGGGCCACCAGGCTCGTGGAGCGCGCAGTGGGTGCTTGTTTGTGAATGAATGCACGGGCGGAAGGCTGAATGACTGAATGGATGAATGAGTGCGTGCAGAAAGGAGGGGTGCACTGAGAGGCGGCGCGGGGACCAGAACCCCTTTCTCTCCCCGCCCCCTCTCCGCGCTGGAGGCTGGTTTTGGGAGTCTCCCTCCCCCCACTCCCTAGGGGGCCAGCTCCCCGACCCGCCCCCTACCCCGCCATCGTAGCAGAGGACAGGAGGCGGTGGGGGCCGCGGAGGCCGCGGCTCCCCGGCTGGGCCAGAGTCCCCGCGCGGCGGCGCAGCCTCCCGCGCCGGGCCCCGCCGGCCAGTGCGCAGCTTGGCGCCCCCGCCCCGCCGCCTCCTCCCCTTCTCCTCCGCCCTCCTCCCCGCTCCGCGCCTGCACGCACGGCCCCGCCGCCGCCGCCGCCGCCGCGAGGGGAGAGGCAGCCGCGCAACCCGGCTCCCCGCGCCCTGCTCGCCCGCCGAGCCGAGCGCACCCGCCCGGGCACACGCACCCCGCCCCGGGCGCAGCCCCGCGCGCTCCCCCTGCTGCTCCGCCGGGCGCCCGAGCCGGGCAGATGCGCCGCCGCGCGTCCACCGCCCCGGGCCCGCCGCTGAGCTCCGCCGCGCGCCAGGGGCTCCTCTCTCGGCCCCCGCTGGTCGCACCCCGGCTCCGGCTCCCGCCTGCTCCTTGGAATAACCCCTGAGGCTTCGGCCGTCGCCGCAAAGTTTCCCGAGGAGACCCGCCTCCCCGGCCGCCGAGCAGGTAAGGCAGGCTGCGCGGGGCGGGGGCCGGGGTCTGCGCGCCCGGGACGGGGGGACGGGGCGTCGGGGCCGCAGTGGGGTCGGGCTGCGCGGCTCTGCCCGGGCGCGGCAGGGGACGCGCAGCCCTTGGGATTCGGGGTGGGGAGCCCAGAGTCGGCAGCCGAACGCCGGGGGCGCGGGATACGCTGCCGGCGGCTCCGCTTCCTCAGACCGAGGCTGGAAAGGGCCGGGGTTGGCCGGAGCCCGGGACCGAGCCCTCGCTGCGCCCCGGGGAGGCGACCGACCCGCGGGGGAGCCAAGCTGGGCAGGTGGGTCTCCATGCCAGCCCCGCACCGGGGCGTCGGGGCCGAGGGGCGCGCGGCGAGGGCGGCGGGCTGGCCGGGGCGCCGCGCTCCGCTCCCCGCCAGCCGTGTGAGTCACGGTTAGAGCGAGGTTTTATTTTTAAAACGACTTCAAGGGGGGCATAGGCAGCCTCCAACTTCCCTCCCTGCGCGCTGTGGACCGTCAGACCGCGCCGGCGGGGGGCTGGCCGTGCACCTGGCGGCTGGAACCGTGGGGCCACCAGGCCGAGGTGTGTGGAGGGGGGCGGCGCGCCCCTCAGCTTTCCAAACAAGGAGGCAACAGACTGGGCGCACCCCCTCCTCCAGCGGGGACCAGAGGCCCAGGGCAGGAGGCTGGGGAGCTGTTGCCGGGCTGCGAACCGTGGCTGATCTGAGCTCTCCGAGGAGGAGAAAGTTGTGGAGCGGGGACACTAGGGAGCTGCCCCAGGCTCCCTGGCAGCCCCGGAGGGCATGGGGCTCTCCAGGGCGTGTGGTTTTGAGAGAAGGAAGCCTAGCCGGAGTGCACCAGGCCCCCCAAGGTCCGAGCCAGGGCTCTGACGTGAATAGATAAAGCCAAGGCAGGTTGTGGGTGGTAAGTAGGGGCCCTGCACCCTCAGCCGTGGAGACCAGCTCTCCTCTGTGTCCCTCCCCATGTGGCTCAGGACTTGGGGTGGGGACTGGCTGTGTGGGGGACATGGCCTGGCCCAACTGGGGATGCTGATGGTGGAAAGAGGAAGGCCCGGGTACTCTGCCTGCCCCAGCAGCCGCGCTTGCTCGGGGCTCCGGGCTCAGGTTTCTGGAGTTGAAAGCCAACCGCTGCTCCCCCTGCCAGCCCCAGGAGGAGAGGCGCAAACATCACCTGTCAGCTGGTGCCGCTCCACTCCGTGGGCGACTGTTCAGGGCTTCCTCGGAAGGTTTAAAATGGAAATGGCCTGAGCTGCCAGTGGCAGAGCCTGGGAGGGAGGGGACACTGCCTGGCTGGGCTGGCAGGGAGGGTCCCTGGGAGCCTGAGGGGCAGGGAGAGCTGAAGGGCTGTGGGGTTGGGGGTTGGGGACCATGCTTGTGCACCCTGCCCTGGGTTCTCACACAGCCAATAAATACGGGGCGCATTGTTCACGGAACCTCTGTGCCACGTTCGGGGCAGCCCACGCCCCCTCGGCAGCTGTACCCTGTGCTGACTTTGAGACCTGGGTCTGTGTGTCCACGTTCTACCATTTAGTGGTTTCAACTTCCTCCACCTCTCTGTGCCTCAGTTTCCCTTGGTAAAATGGGGTTGCTTGCGTGTACCCACCTCTCCGATGTTTGCTGGGGTGGGTGTGGCTTGCACTGTAAAATGTGTTTGCGTTTGTCAAATGTTCCTGCCCCTTTTTTTGAGACAGGCTCTTGCCATGTAGCTCAGGCTGGCCTTGAACTCACCGTGTAGTCTAGGCTGGCTTCAAACTCGGAGCAACCCTCCTGCCTCAGCCTTGTAAGTGCTGGGATCACAGGCATGCACTACCATGCCCAGCAGTTAAATGTCCATAATTAGATGTCCTTCCTAAGTGGAAGGGGTCCTTAGGGTGAGGGTGTCTGCAGACTTTGGAAGGTTGGGGGTCAGAGTCCCCAGTCCAGCTGTTGCTGAATGTCAGCCGCATGCTGGCCCTCAGCAGTGGCGTCCTTCCTGCGTCCCCCTCATGCTCCTCTGACATCTGCCAGAGAAGCTCCTGGGAGATCCACCCAGCTTGTTTCTGAGGAGGTGACGCTGCTACCTCGCCATGTCACCTGCTGTCGGGGCTACACAGGGAGGTCCATGAGACAGTGCCACAGACTGTGGGCTGGTGGCCAAGCAGGGACCCAGGGACCCTGCCTGGGATGGGAAGACACGGCCAGTGGACATGGGAAGGCAGAGCACAAAAAGATGGCTGGTGACATCTGTATGCACTTCAAAGTTAGTGAGAGAGGGACAGAGCCTCTGGTGGCCCTGATATGGCAAGTGTCAAGGGACAGAGAGACAGGCCTGGAGCCAGCTGACTGCCTGCAGAGGCCCAGCGCGGTGGCCGTTGTCAAGAAGTGGCTGCTCTGGTGCAGGAGGATGAGGAGGCCCCTGGGGCCAGCTGGGCACAGCTGTCTCTGTGCAGTCAGGTGGCACACAGAGGCAGAGAGGCAGGGACCAGGGCGCAGGCCGGGGCAGGTGGAGGCCTGCTGCATGCCCCTCGGAGCTGGGGACGTCCTGGCAGGCCCTTCCCCAGCTGGCCAGACTGGCCTGGAGTAGGGCTGGTTCCAGGTCGTGCAAGGGGGTAGCTCAGTTAGCTCTTCTGCCCAGGCTCTGAAAACGCCACCAGCCACCTCAGCATGCCCGCTGATGTGTTCTTGGGACACAGTTCAAGGGTCTTAAGGATTTGTTCCGGAGAGGATTTCTTTGTCTTTTTTTCTTTTTTGGTACTGGGGATTGAACTCATGACCTTGCGTTTGCCAAGCAGGCACTTACGTCGCTGAGCTAAACCCCGGCCCTGAAGAGGATTTGTTTGCTTGCCCAGTTGACTGTTAGTGACTGGGCCTCTCTGACCTCATCTGTGAAGTGAGGTGACAGTGGTACTGAGCTTGGGGTGCCCACTATGAGGTGATGCACATAAAGTTTCTGCCACAGAGTCCATGCCTCACAACGTGGGGCCCTGTGGTCCCCACCCGGGGTTCACCCTGGGGGCCTTTCGGCACCTTCAGGCTTTGGGCTGGTAGGAAGGACTGGCACAGTCCCCCACCCCGACACCAAGGCCTGTGCTGGGTGGGATCTCAGCCCCCTGGTGGTGAGCGTCATGACCACCAGCAGCCTGCCCCAAGTGACAGCAGGGCTGTCCCAGAGCAATCTGAGGGAGGGGCTGGGGTGCATGGGGAGCCAGCTTGCCTGGACAGCAAGGGCCATGGGTATGGTGTGGCTGAGCGGCCTGCCTCACCCGCCTCATCACAGGGCCAAATCCAGGGCTCTGAGAGAGGGGCTGACCTGGGACTTGGCCCTGACTGCGCTCATCATGTACCCCTGGGAGGGGGTTTATGGTGGGCTGTTCTTGACAGAAAGTTAGGTCTGGCTCTGGCCAGCTCACAAGGTGGCTGCATTACCCTGTGCCGTGGTCGGGCGGGGGCAGCCTGGACAGCTGGGGCCCTCCCTCCTCAGCCGCTGCTCCCTGGCAGCAGCTGCAGCCCAGAGGGGTTCAGAGCGTGTGGGGTTCAGAGCGTGTCTGCGCAGGCCCTCGACTGCCTGAGCGCCCTCAGATGCCTGTTTACCGCTGCCTGTGGCCCCCAGGGCCTGGCTGCTCCCCGGGGTCAGCAGCTCTGCGGATGATGTCAGGGTTTTGGGGCCTCGACTCTGCGCGGAAAATGTTTGCTGGATCTGCCACAGCTCTGGGGCTCAGATTCCCTCTGTGGGGCCTGCAGCCAGTGGGGTGCTGGGAGAGAACCCAGAGGAGGTGTGGGAGGTTGGGGCTGAAGTCACGGATGCCGGATGGATGCTGGACGGAGCCTGCCTGCAGCCCTGGCTTGCTGTGCCGCCCCTTCGCCCTCCTTTCTCATTCATTCGCACACTCACTCCCTCCTGTGACTGTTCTGAGTAGCAACAGCGCTGAGCTCTGGGACAAAAGCCAGCAGGAGCAAAGCGGCCCTCAGGGAACTTCCAGTTAGGGGAGGAGCCACACAGGGAGCTGGTGTCTCTGGGGAGCCCTGCTTCTGTGGGTGAAGGCGGCTGGCGGAGTGAGCCATGGGGAGCCTTCTGGGGCCAGGGGTCCAGGAGAATTTCAGGGAGGAGCTGCTTGGGTCAGGAGGTGAAGGGGAGCTGCCAAGGGTGAGATCGGGGGCCGGAAGGAGGGCTAGGTGCAGGTGTGAGGGCCATGGGGCAGGCTGGTGGCTGCCTCCCGGTCTCTCTCTGTGGCCTGTCCATTTGTCCTTCTCTTGGGACATACAGGGCAGCCTGGCCCTGCTCAGTCCTCCTGGACCCCATTCGGGCAGGCCTGACCCAGCCTCTGGCGGGCAGCAAGGGCTTGTTGGGTTTGGCTGCTGTTCATGATGAAGGGGGCTCCCCAGAACTCCCCCTCCCCAGCTTTGAGGGGTCCCTGGGTTGGGGACAGGGTGCAGGGGTGCAGGCAGAGGGAGGAGGGAGCAAAGGCCCGCCCTCTTGGAGGTCCTGAGATGCTGCCCTTCGACAGGCTCAGCTAACCACTAGGGGACACTGCTTCCCAGGCAGAGCACGGAACCCAGGCATGGGGTGGCCCCAGCTGCTGCCTGCGGGGGCTATGAGGGGTGCATGGTGGGCGTCAGCAGTGGGAGGGCCCTTGACTGGATTGAAACTGGGAGGAAGCTGGGGTAGGGAGGCGCTAGTCCCGGCCATCTCTGCCTGCACACTGTGGAGAAGCAGCTCAGCTCCGTGGCAGGATTTTTTCCAGTCCCTTTTCCCTCCTTCTGCCTGAATTAATCGTTGGCACCAGATTACAACAGATTTAGCAAACTGTAAAAAAAAAAAAAAAGAGAGAGAGAGAGCAAGTGCATGAAGGAGAGGAAGACAGAGGCGAGGGAGCGACCAGAGGAAATGGCATTTATCTACAGAAGCCAATTGCTCTCATTGAACCTGGCGTCCTCCGTGGCCCCTCCACTCCTCACCCGGTGCCCTGTGATGCCGGGGAAAGGCTGCTCAGGAAAATGTCCTCAAAAACGCTGCTGGGCACTGGCGCCAGCATGGGCTTTTCCTGGGGGCAGCCTGCCAAGGGCTCTGCCTTCGGGAGCCAAAGCAGGAGAGCACCTGGGGGGCCCGTGGGGGTGCTGCCTGGCTGGTCCCTAGTGGCAGCAGGCCTGGGGAGGAGGGTGGGAGGCAGGGACGGGAGAGGGCAGGCGTTCTTGTCCACCATATTCCCTGCTGGGTCCCTGGCCTGGAGCTGGGCCTGGCATGTGGCAGGGGCTTGGGGCATGTCAGGGTGACAGGATGCATGGATGGATGCATGAATGACCACCCTGGGGGCTGGTGTGGGTGTCCAGGCTCACAAGGGTCCAACCTGTATACTGCAGCTCCTGGGGACAAAGTCCCCTGGACTGCGCTGCCTTGCAGGGACACGTCCTGCATCACATGTAGAGGCTTTGCAGCCGCCTGCTGGTTTTCATGGAATGGCCCTGACTTGAAACCCCTGCTCTGTGGACAGACCTGAGGGGCCTGTTCTGCATTCGGATTGGCTGCCCGTGGGTGAGCACTTGCCCTGGGGGTGTGGCAGCTCAGAGTCACCTGAGGTTAGCTGAGCTCCTGAAGGTGCCTGGTCCAGCAAAGCACAGAGGGGACCTAGCAGCCCATGGCCACTGCGCCCCTTCTCTGGATGGGGTTCCTCCCTCTCAGGGCCAGGGGTCACTGTGGGCCAGGCCTGGAGTTGGCCACAGAGGAGCGGGCTGGGGTCCAGGTCAGCAGGGAGCGAGCGATGCAGAGCCAAGTCAGGAAGTCGGGACAGTTGTGTGTGGTGCTCACACTTCTCCAACACCCCCACAAGTCTGCAGGGTCACTCCTCACCCCCTGCCTAACCTGCCTAACCAGCTGAGCCACCTCCCAGACGATGGACCCCAGCACATACGCCACCTGCGGCTCCCAGGCCCTCTGTCACCATGTGTTCTCCCTGGGCCCCTCCTTGGGAGGTGGTGGGTGCAGAGGAATGACTGGCCCTGCTTCAGCTGAGGCAGCTGGGCAGCCCCATCTCTGACCCTGGAGGGGGAATGGGGAGGGACAGGGCACCGTACCAGTCAGCAGATGGGGGCTGGCCTGATGCTCAGGCCTGCGAGTCCGTGGGAGACCTCACTGAGGCTGCACCCCCATAGACTGCCCACCTATCCCAGGCAGACAGACCACACACACTTCCCTAGCCCCCGCCCAGCCCTAGTAGGGAGGAATCTCCATGTTCTGTGACTCAGTCTCCCCACTACTACAGGAAGGGGTTGGACTATGAGGCCCCTAAGGACTCAGCAGCAGCACCCATGGCCCTGGGTCTGGGCTAGTGAGAGGGCTGGGCAGGGCCACACCCCAGCTGCCAGGGCTTCCTGCCTGCCACCTCGGTCAGGCTGGCCTTCTTCTCACTGAGAGAGAAGGAGATCGAGGCACAGAAAGGAGAGCTGCCCCGTCCTGGCCACAACCAGGCAGTGTGGACTTGGGTTGTGATCTTCTCACTGTCACTATCAGCCAGGTGTCCTGGACGCCTCACTGGCCCTCTCAGTGGCCTGCCCAGGGAGGGTGGACGCCTGCAGGGGGCGGAGCCTGCACAGAGCCCCGCCCCCTCCACGGGGCATCTGCTGTGCTGCTGAGGTCTGAGATGCGTCTGAGCTGAGGGGCTCTTCCGTGATGGAGAACTTGGGGTGCTGGTAACTGAGGAGAAGGGAGCCCCGAGGGGAAGGAAGCGGCAAGAGTGGGAGATGACAGGAGTGAGAGAGACACTTAGAGCCCAGCTGTGGGATGAGAGTGAGGGGACGGGAATGTCATCTCTGCCCAGGGCGGGTCCTGGGGATGGGGCAGGTGGGCACCTCTGTGCGCCAGGCCACAGGTGGGAGCCAGTGCTCAGGACCTGATGTGACTTGGGTCCTCCCCACAGGAGACCCTGGCGGCTGCCACTGTGGGGCGTCTGCCGTATGTGCCCTGTCCCTTCCAGAGCACCAGGCTGTCACTCTGCCTGTTCAGAATTTCAGAGGGGTTCGCATGGACCCGTCTGACAGACGTAACATCGGCAGCTCAGACAGGTAAAGTAACCAGAACTGGGCGGCAGAACTGGGCAGTGGCATCGTAGGGCACATGCTGTTCTTGTCCCCGACACTGGGCCATGGAAGGAGCCCAGCTGGTGGCAGCTGTAGTGATGGACGCTGGTACTGAGTGCCCAGTGTTCCCCATCTGAGCCTGTGAGGGGTGTGCTGGTTACTATCCCAACTGTACCCAGAGTAACACTAGCCTGCGGTAAACTGAGGCACAGCAGGGTGAAGAGTGGTGCCCAAGGTCACACAGAGGAAGGGAAGCCACAGCCATGCTCGTGGAGGTGCCCTGGGACCCAGTCCACCAGGGCCCTTTACAAGCACAGATGGGAGACTGAGGCACAGAGATGCTGTCTGCCATCCCCAGGGCCCAGACTTGAGTGTTTCTCTGGCATTGCCTTGAGCCACACCTCTCCCAGCTCAGGGGCCTTGCCCAGGGCCACTGGGCTGCTGCTGAGTGGTGACCTGGCGTGCCCTGCCTGGCCACATTCCCTGAGGCCCACTGTGTGCTGTGCTCGGGCCAGCATCCGTGGCAGGCGGCGTTAACATGCGTGTGCACGGGGTGGGGGAGGGCATCGTTGCGAGGGTCTCGCTGTGGCGGAGTGGGAGCAGCTGCAGTTGTGTGGGTGGCCTGTGCTGTCCCTCCGGCCAGCGTGCTGGCCCCATGACGTCAGCAGGTGGCCCAGCTGGGCTGCGCTGCCCACGGGTGCCCTGGGGAGGAGCTGAGCGGGCAGCCGGCAAGGGGGCCTGGGAGGGCGCTGGCGGCCTGCGGTCACAGAGCAATCTCCATTAGGGCCCGTGAGCCGGTGGCTGCAGCTCCTGGAATCCTATTAAAAGCTTTTTCATTGTTCCCCGAGATATGCTCTGTTCCGCCGGGACCTGGGCATGTTGATAATTTATTTGTGGAAGCGAAAGGGGCGAAGAGCACAGGAGAGGCGGAAACGGCATTATTTACTCAGCCAGTTTCTGCAGCTGGGCCGGCACCAGGCAGCTCACGCACGCACGTCGGGGCAAATCATCCCTGCCCTCATCCCCCACTCTGGGTCTCTTTTGGGGGATCAGGCTCTGCTCAGAGTGTGGCTGGGATGAGCATGGTGGGGGAGTAGGGCTGAATCCTCCGGGGGTGCTGTTGGTAATGGGAGCCTCAGTCCCCCCAGTGCAGCCAGTCCTAGGCTCAGATGGCATGGGTGGTGTGGGGGGTGACTGAGGCCTCCCCCTGTCCCACTTCTGGCTCCCATGTGGAAGCCCCTCCCCATCCTGAGCAGGGGACCAGGGAGGTGACAACCTTACTGGGTTCTGAGGGTGCAGACCGGAGAGACTGTTCTTGGGGCCTTGAGCAGGGGGCCACGGGAGCTTCACAGCCTCACAGTGGCCAGCTGTGTAGCTGGCCAGGTCACTGCTCCCCTAGAAAGTAAAGAGCAAGAAGAGCCCTCGCCCCAGAGGGATGGGAAAGAATTCACAACTCACAATAATGTAGCAGCAGTGGCCCTGGCAGGTGTCACTGAGCATTCACTATGTGTCACAAAGGCCACGCCTGTCATGTGTGCAGTCTCACTTAACCCTTACAACCTCTGGGAAACAGAAGCACAGACGGTCAAGGTCACACAGCACAGATGTGGCTGGGAGGGATTTCGACCCCAGCGTCCCTCGGCGTCTGCTGCATCACCCCCGGCTCCCCTCCCAGGAGAAGCAGCCCCAGAGAGACACGGTCACCTGCTGCAGAACCGGCCAGGCTTAAACGCGGTCACCAGGCTGGGGCCCCAGTTCAGTGGGACGGCAGCTGCCTGGTGAGGCCCTGCATTCTGTGCCCAGCAAAAAGACAGAAGCTCAGGTGTCCGAGCAGCTCTGTGGGCACAGGCATCCCCGGCTCTCCAAACCCCAGCAGATGAGGAAACGGTCACAGAGACAGCACAGAGGTGGGGCAGGCCAGGCTGGTGCTGGGTCCGGAACTCTCCCTATGGCAGCCCTAGGGCTGCCTGACATCGAGGAATATAGAGCATCTCAGGGCAAGGGGACCCCCAGGCTGTGTCCCACCGGGGCCCTTTCATCCACACCGCTGATCAGCTTCCCCTAAACCACAGGGCTGGACAACTCGGGGGCACAGCTGTCCTTTCCCAGCCTGTGGCCCAGGAGCCACCAAGCATTTTACAAAATTCTAATGTCATCAATCCTTCACAGGTGCTTTTTTTGTTTTCTTTCTTTCTATCATTTTTTTCCTGTCTTTTTGAGACAGGGTCTCACTATGCAGTTCAGGCTGATCTCGAGCTCACTTTGTAGCCCAGGCTGATCTCCAACTCACAATGATCCTCCTGCCTCAGCCTCCCAAGGGCTGGGATTACAGGCATGCACCACCGAGCCCAGCTCCTTCACAGGTTCTGATGGTCACTAGCTGCCGGGTGGCTCTCCTGCCCTACCTCCAGGCCTCCCCGAGGCATGCAGGGTGGCAAGGCTCACCCCTCGGCGCCTTGGCTGTGCTCTGCTCTGTATCTGCAAGGCCGCCTCCTTCCTGTGTGATGCTTTCCCTAACAGAGACACCCGGTTCCTGTCCCCCAACCCTAAGGTGGGGCAGTTGTGACTAATTTGTTTTGGTACCAGGGATCGAACTCATGACCTCGTGCTTGCCAGGCAGGCGCTTAAGCCACTGAGCTAAATCCCCGGCCCCGTGACTGTAATTTGTACATCTGTCCCTCCCCATCCACCCTCACTGCCCCTCTTCCATCTACCCTGCCCCGGGTGAGGTATAGCATAACGGCGGTGTCCAGTCTAAGATGCAGGTCTTCTGGTGGAGCATTCCAAGACTAAGATGCACGGATATGTTACTTTGTCTTACAGTGGTCAAGGGAGTGAGTGTCATTAGCCCATTTTATAAAGGAGAAACTGAACAGTCAGGGAGGTTCAGTCACTTGGCCAAGGTCACCCAGCTTCTGGGGGCAGAACTTAGGATAAAGCACAGGTGCTGCCTTAGAGACCCAGCCCTCACCATTTCACCTCCAGCGGTGGGCCCAGGAGGGGTGGCAATCAGCCTGGGCTTCCCTGAGCCCTTGCCCCCGCCTCTCCACAAAGGGTGTCAGCTGTGGGCCTCACCTGATCTTCACAGTGGCCCAGCTGTACTTGGAGTCTCCTTCTTACAGATGAGGAAACTGAGGTTAAGAGATGGTGGAAACAGGGAGTCAGTGCCCTGGCCTTTCCTGAGTGAAGAGGGGGCATTCCCAGTGCCCTCTGCCAGGCCCTGCGCTGCCCGTGCAGTGCGGATGCTGGCCTGCCCTGCCCTGCCCACCTGAGGCCCAGCCTGGCTGTCTGTTGCCTGCCTGGCCGGGCACTCTCAGAGGAGCAGGCAGGCAAGGGCCCTGCCCCCACGGCAGCTGCCTCCCTGGCTGGTGGCCTCACAGACAGACAAGGCTTGTGAGGGCTGGGGGCCTTCAAGGAGAGCGTGGCTCCCGCCAGCAGCTGCTCAAAGGCTTCTTTGTGGCAGGAGGGCCAGCTAGGGGCAGCTGCCCTGCCGGAGGCGTGGACAGCCCGGCCTTTGTGGCAGTGCACCACCCTTACCCTGACCAGGGGTCAGCGGGACAGAAGCCTTTCTCTACGGGAGGCTGGGGGCCTGCGATGGGTGTGGTCTGTGTTGCCAGGGACCCAGGAACAGCCCTGCTTGTAGCTCTGGCCATGGAGGAGGGCAGGATGACGACAACAACGAAGACTGTGATGATGACAATGACAGCAATACCAGGGCAGCTGCCAGGCGTGGGGTTCTGACCTTGTGTGTGCTGAGGGGCACTGGGTGTCTCATCTTGTGGCCACCTGTGAGCTGGTGACAGTCCTGCGACCCACTTTAGAGACGAGGAGACTGAGGCTCTGCCAGGTCCAGTGACTCCAAGCATGGAGCTGGACCTTGCTGTCTGCGCCAACCAAGGACACCCCATGTGCAGGGCCGGAGCCATTCTGCTGTCTCCGAGGATTTCCGCCTGCTCACCAACCCTCCCTGCAGTCCTGCAGCAGGAGGCTTCACCCCATTCTAGAGCCCGGGAGACTGACGCTCAGAGATGGGTGCTGAGCAGTCTATGCCCTGACCCTTTGGGTTGCAGGTACGAGATACAAGTTTGCTCGGGTGGGGACAGTGGAGGAATGATGGACGGACAAGCAGGCCCCTGGAAGAGACAGAGGTTCAGGGGCTGGGTCAGCTCCCCGAGAGTGGAACTCTTGGAAGGAACCCATTGTGTGTCAGGGAAAGTGAGGTGTGGACGGGGTAAAGACTGGTCCAGTGCCCCTCAGCCTGGGCTGCTGATCCTCTGTATGGTGCTGTCTATAGACACTATAGTGCCAGGCCTGAGAGCCCACTGGCACCGTCCATGTGCCAGCCTAGCTCTGGGGGGCACACAGGTGCCCACTTCACGTCCTCCACACAGCTGCTGCTCACTGCCATGGGCAGCCCCTCCGGGTGGCCTGGCTCTGCCAGCTCCCCATCCCTGGTGGCTCTGCTGACCTCTGGGGCCCATGCATCCTCCTGACACGGGTTTAGAGGTGCCTGCTAAAGGTGGGACGGGAGCTCAGTGACCTTCCTGTGGGGTGGGCCAAAAACCAGTGCTACTGCTGGGCCTGCTTTCTCATCCTGTGTGGGATCAGTTTCCCCATCTGGGAAATGGGTGCCCAGCCTGGGTGGGACACCAAGGGAGTCCTCTCTGCAGACCCCTTGACTACTGGGGCTGGGGCCTGGCTGAGCTGTGCTTCTGTCCCCTGCGTCCCTGGAAAGGTTCTGCCCTAGGCCATGACCTCACAACCCTGGGCCAGCCAGGCCTGGATGCTGGATTATAAGAAATTAATGTTACTAATATTATTAATACAGTGACGCTGAGGTGATGGCCAGCTCTCCCCTGGCTCCTCTCCAGAGGTGAGAAGTCGAGCTTCAGCCCTCAGGTCCCACAGGGAAGCCAGGCTCAGGGCCCAGCCCCTCTTCCACCCTGGCGGCTCTGTCCCCTCCCTTTTTGGAAACCAGCCTCAGGGGGGTGGGTGAGGGCTGAGGACCCCATTCCTACAGCAGGGACCTGGGGTCAGGGAGATCTGCTCCCGAGGACTCACAGCTCAGAAGTCCAGCTACAGCAGAGGCCTCTTCCCACCAGCCCTGCTGGACATATGTGGGCCGCCAGGGGCAGCTAGACAAGGCCAGTGCCGTAGCCCAGACCTGCAGGTGCTCACTGTCCTGTGACCAGTGTCTTCTCAGGCCCTCCCTGCAGTGTGACAGTGGGGAGGAGCCAGGTGCCCGGCTCTGCCCCTTCCTGCCCCTTCCTAACCATGCCCAAGGGCACATCTACACCCACACTCTCTCCAGGCCTCGGTTCCCACAGGCTGCCTCGCGTGGACGGGCTCCCCTCAGGGCCTGGGTGGTGGGTGACCATGACCAGCTAGCAGACGTTTCTGACCACTTTTTGTGCCCACGCTGTGCCTGGTTCAGCCGGCTCAATCCCAGAGGAGTCTACTGAGAAAGACAGGCTGGTTCGTGTGGCTGGGGGTAACCTCACTGGAGGGGTGGAGGCTCAGGGAGCAGAGCAGGGGCCCAGGCCCTGGTGGGGGTCTTGACTCGGGGAGAACCTGAGGGCCCCAAGAACCGAAGCCTGCTGTCCTGAGCCTTGTGACTCCAGCAAGCAGGGCCCCCTGCATCACAGCCTTTCAGGGCCCGCCTTGTAGGCAGCTGAGCCTGACACTGGCTGTGACAGTTGCATGGTCCCCAGGGCCTGCTCTGATTGAGTCTCATCATTGGGGGGGGCAGGGACACCCTCGCCAGAACCTCGAGCCTGGGTAGCAGAGCTGCTGCTGAGCAGGCTGACAGCCGTTTGTGTGGAGATGGAATCTGTCCAGAGCGAACAGGCGGTGGTACCTGCCCCGATGCAGGTTCAGCCTGAGGAAGGCTGCAGGCTGGAGTGCGTGGTGGTCCCAAGCCGGGAGCACTCATGGCTCACAGCTCCTCCCCCACGGCAGCCTGGCCCGCCTGCCCCTGCCCAGAGGCCTGTGAGGACAGATGGGCGGGGCCAGGGGGCTCAGATCCTCAGGGGCAGCATCTAACGTCCACACCCTGAACCCGGGACAGAGTGCCCGCCCGCACCTGCTGTCCACCCTGGGGGTGTCAGGGTCTAAGGGAGCGCCTCTGGGAGTGGGGACCCCCTGAGGTCCCTCCTTGCCTTTTGGCAGGGGCTACAGCAGGGCTGAGAGTGGATTTTCCAAGTCCACCCATCCCTGAGAACCTCGGGCCATTCCCTCTGTTTTGTCAGGTGACAGCCCGTCCAGGTCAGAGGCGGGGCTGCTCATGAATGTGGCTGGCATCTAGGGTGGCACTTGGGGTAGAAGGAGGACAGGGTCCCCATGCCACAGCAGACCCCTTGGAGGAAGCCCCCTCTCCTTCCTTCCGGTGAGAAAGATGGCGTTAGATGAGCTTTCAAGAGCCTCGTTCTAAGCCAGGACCCTTGGTTCCCTGGTGAAGAGTGGGTGGTGGGAAGCGCAAAGAAACATCAGGAAAGAAACCACCATTTGGACTGTGTGTGGGGCTTTATAAAGGTGAGAGTTGTGAGAATTCTTCCCCTATGGCTCTGGGAAAAGCTTGAAATATTGACCTGCAGACTTGGCCTCTTTCAAGGAACACAGGAAGCACAGGAGTGCCCAGTCCCGACCCAGCACGCTGGGCAGACATGGCCAGGCCACACCAGCACTGCCTCCTGGAAAGGCTCACCTGGAAGGGAACCCATGGGGTACCCTGGCGGTGTCCTGTGCGGATTCTGGGGTTCCTAGGCTGGGGCCAGGATTTGAGCTTTGGAATCACGGTAGCTGCTGGCCCAGGGGCCTTTCACTCTGGTGTGGTCCTGCTACAGTGCCTTGTAGAGCTGAGCACTGCTCTGCCTAGCTGCCTGCTGGACAGGCACGGCCAGCCCTGGTGTCCCTGTGTCAGCTGTCCCTCTCTCCCGGACTGCTAACCTTCAGTGGCTGCAACCTGTCTGTGCTGGGGTCTACTCAAGGGACTCACATTCTAGACTCTTTGGGTTTGATTCAGTTTTGTGTTGCTTTTTGAGACATGGTCCCCATATCTAGTTCAGGCTGGACCTGAACTCACTATATATAGCCTCAGGCTTGCTTTCAACTCCTAGTGATGCTCCTGCCTCAGCCTCCTGAGTGCTGGGATTAGAGGTGTGCGCCACCATGCCTGACTACATTCTGGGCTGTTAACTGCAGCCAGATGGTGGGCTGGAGGGCTTCTGAGTCCCACCTGCATGCCGGGCTTGCCCTGGAGTGTGCAAGCCCAGCCAGAGGGTCAGTGGTCACCAGGCTGAGGCCAACCGGGGGCATGTGTTGGGGGTAGGAGTGCTGAGATGCCCCCTTTAATTCTAGCTACCTCAGTGCCACCTCACGCTCATTAGAAGGGAGTTCTGCTGGCTTTCAGGTTACCCTTTTAATTGAGCCAATTAATTAGTACCTTTAATGAAGCAGATTAACCAGGCCAGGCTCAGTAAATGGGGGGCTGCGGTGGCCCACCCTTTCTTGCAGATCTGAGTTTGGAGGTGGTTGCTAGGCCAGATCTCCCACCCAGGGTGCCGAGCCTTTGGGTTTCCCCCGGCCTCTGTGCACTGTGGCCTGGAACGCTGGCCTGGCTGGGGAAGGCAAGGCGGGTCAGAGGCCGCAGGGAGAACTCTAAACTCGACCCCTTTCCACAGACAGACCAGAGAAGGGGCGAGGCTGGACCCCAGCTTGGAGACCTCTGGGGAGCAGGGCTCAGAGGGTCCTCAGTGGGGGTGACCACCGCGACGAGGGAGGGGCTTGGGGAGCTGCAGGCCCTGTTTCCCCTCCTGCCTTCCCTGCAGCACCTCACCTGCCTGTGGAGCAGGGGCGTCCTGCTCAAGGTCACCAAGGAGTTGTGGCAAGGCTGAGAGGCAGGGCCATGTCCCCTGGTGTTCCTTCCCCGCCACCCTGCCCGCCGGGCGCTGTGGGCGTGCGGCTGGCTTCCCACTGGCAGAACCGCACAGTTACATGGTTAGGAAGTGGCTCCTGAGCGCGGCTCCATGCCGAGCACTCTGCCCTGTGATCTGTGATCTGCTTGACTCCTCTCTCCAGCGGGCTCCCCAAGGATAGCCCTGGCCTTGGCCCTGGTGGCAGGGCGGGAACTGGGGAGGGGCGTGTTGTCACCTCAGCCTGTGAATGGGGACAAGGAGCCCAGCTTCACAGACCCAAGTTCACCCACAAGTGGAGGGCCACCCCGCTGCTGGCCAGCGCCAGGAGGGAAGGAGCAGGCCATGCCAGCCAGAGCTGGCGTGGGAGGAGCAGGCGCCCCACATCCCTGGGGACTGGAGCACAGCTCAGAGCCAGGATGGGCTGAGCCAAGGCAGAGACAGTTGGCTCAAGTCATGACAAGAAAGATTTAGGTTAGACAGAGGAGGAACCACCTGACAAGGGGATTATTAACACGGAATCGCTCTTCCCCAGGAGCGCGGGCCCGGCTGGCGGTGGGGCTGAGAGGCTGTGTAAATCCACGGTGGCGCTTCCAGTAAATATGGGTGCAAGTGGGTGCTGGGCTCCAGGAAGATGCCCTCGGCTGGCCTCATCCCTTTGGTCTCCTCTCTGCCAAGAGCACCCGACAGTGTGCGGGGTGTCCTGTCCATGCGCACAGTCCCTGGGCCTCAGTTTCCTCATCTTCTCGGGGGCTGAGCACTTCCTGGGGGAAGAGAAGACCTCACCTCTCAGGAAGCCCCCCATCTTGCTGCCAACTGACCAAGCTTCCCTGGGCTGGATCCCCCCCACCTGACTAGCCCCTTGCTGCCTCAGTGGGTCCCCCAGTATCCCAACCAGCCAGCTTCTGAGGGCTTCCTAGTGGCGCCTGCCGCTGGGAACGTAGCTCAGCAGTAGAATGTGTGTGCTTAGCATGCATGGGGCCCTGGGCTCCATCCCCTGCCCTGCAAAAGACAAACCAAAAACCCTCAACCTCTCTTTCCATGTAGCTACTGCCCTCTCTCTTCCCTGAATTCACAGCTCAGATTCTGCGAATGGTCCCCAGATCTCCCCACCCCACTGCACCCCACGGCTGCCACAGAATTCCTTTCTCTCCCTGTGCACATCCCTTCCTCCAGGAAGCCTTCCCTGCTTCCCTCAGGCTGCTGCAGTTCACCCTCCTCACTGCCGACCCGTGTGTCCTGAGCAGTGTTGGGCCTTCAGTGTCCCCGAATTTGTTTGTGCCCAGCACAAAGCCCGGCTGGGAGCACGGCCTGGATGAGAGCTCGCACGGGCAGGAGTAGCGGTGAGGGGCAGCCGGTAGCTCTGTCTGTATTTCATCTTGAGAGGGACACTGTGGGTGGGCAGGAGACCGGAACAGTGGCCACCATCGCACTCAGCGACCACTCGAAATGCCAGCTGGAGGCAGCCAGCTTCTGAGTGGGCACAGTTGCCCTTCACTAGCCAGAACATTGGGGGCAGATGCTTTGCACAGGTTAGGGTAGCAGCAGAGGGTGGGGAGCAGGCAGCTCCTGGGGCTCAGGTCCACCGTGTCCTTTCCCAGCCCTGGACACGTGATATTCTCTGTCTGTCCACTGTCTCTCTGGCTTCTTATTCCCCAGGGTCTGGTGTATTACACCAAATATAAATACCCATGGACGGACAGACAGACAGGTGGGGGGCTGTGGGGTGAAAGGCGAGGGGGACCCTTTATTCCTCTGCATTCCCTCAGTTTCCCCTGCATGCTAAAGGCTCTGGTGAGACGCAGTTCCCCACTGGTGTGGGCCGGGCCAGTGACTGCCCAGTGTGCTACTGTCCCTCCCCAACTACAGGGTGGGACAGATGCCCTGATGGCTCCCGCCAGCAGCTATGGGCATGTGGCACTGGCACTCCTGCGAGGGACACGCTGTCAGCTCGTGGCACAGAGTGGTCCCGGTGTGGGAAGGGCTGGCAAGGGGTGCGCTAAGACCCGAGAGAGAGGAGACAGCGTCACGTGGGTTGCAGCCCTCACCAGCAATATGGAGCGGTGGCAGTTGGGATCCCAGCCCGCTTTGCTCCCAGGCTTCTGGGCTCCTGGGGGAACCCACCTGCTGGCTTCAGTGGGGACGCTGTGTGAGATCGGAGGCAGCGGGCCTCAGTGCCTGTCCCAGCAGCCCCCACCCCGTGTCCTGCTCCCCCCATGTGGGCGCTGCTTCAGTGCCAGGAGGGACGGGGCCTCCCTCCTCATGGAAATTCACACCCACAAGCTGTCTATGGGGAGGAGGGTGGTGAGGATGGGGAGCAGCTGCTGGAACAGGAGGCTCTGCTAGAGAGGGACAGACGGACGGAGAGACGGAGCCCAGCTCTCCATCTGGAGACAACAGCCGGAGGCCAGGTGTGTGGACGGCCCCACCCTCCACCCAAACCCCACACCCTGGAGGGATGGGGCTGGGGTGTTGGGGCCTGAGTCCAGTGAGCAGCAGCCAACCCACAGGGCCACCAGGGCCTTTGTCTATTAGCCTTAGGGACACAGAGTTCTCCTGCAGGGTTGGTGTGCTAACCCTGGGGTCAGGAGAGGGGGACTGCGAGGTCCCCGGGGTCTGTGTCCTTCCTTCCCCTCTGCCCTCTGATCTGAGGGTGGCCTTCCCACAAGGGAGTGCATGACAAGCCCAGAGGCGGAACAGGAATGTCCTTTGTCCAGCACTTACTCTGTGAGTCCAGCAAAGAGTTCTCCGAACAACCCCGTAAGAGAAGCGGTGCCCCACTTTACAGACGTGTAAACCAAGGCATGAAGGGGTGAAGTCACAGCATTCAGTCTTGGGCAAGTCCTGCGTGGAAGGCGGCCTAGCCACCCCTGGCTCAGGCCTCCTGCAGTAGCCATTCCCTGCCATCTGTGAGTCCCCTCTAACAAGGCACACTGTAATTGTGTGGTACTGTATTGCATTATGTACAATTGCAAGTCCATTACAGTCCTATTTCCCTAATGCATGACACCCTATCACAGCCCCCAGCGGCTGCATTTCTGAGATAGATGGTGGAGTGCTGTCCACCCAGGAAATAATTAGTGCTGTCATCCAGCGGCTGGGAGAGAGGCGGTGGCATCGGAGCAAGGTGAGCTGGTCCTGCAGGCAGGAGGGAACCTGCCGCTGCTCACCTGGGGGGGTCGGGGTCGGGTCAGGCCTGTGACCCTGCAGCTGTCTCCTAACTTCCCAAAGGGGCTGCAGATGCCCAGGCCCAGTGATGCCATGAAGACACTGGGGAGGGGCAGCAGAGGAGCCGACAGCTGCCGGCTACCGTGGGCACGGCCCTGTAATTGGGCAGCCTGTTCCCAGATAAGGCCTGTGACACTGAACAGCTTCCCACTCCACGCCGGCTGTGGCCGCTCATTTCCTGCTTCCGTGGCTGGCAATGCCAATTACCTCGCCTCCTGCTCGCCAGCGGCGGCTTCTAGGGCAGCCAGACGATTCCTCTGTCATCAGCTGGGGCCTGGATCTTCTCTGCAGGCCAGGAGGTTGTGGCAATGGCACCGGGCAGGAGTGGGTAGGACTGGGGATGGGGGTGTCCTAACTTGGCACCATCCTGTCAGGGCACGGCTGACGTGGAGGTGTGACACGTGGGCACGGGTCACCCCTGCCCCATCCCCCAAACAGGGGCTCGTCATTTGCTGAATTGGGTGAGGAGCTGGCACGTAAAGAGACCAGCTGAGCCTTGCATACCCTGCAGCCCCTGCAGGTTTCCCCCTGTACCCTCCCCTGGCGGTGCTTGGGAGCCAGCAGCCCCAGGCCCTTTTGGGAGCCCTTTGGGACCTGCTGCCTGGTGTAAACTGGTGACAGAGCAGAGGCCTCGCAGAGTGGATGTGACCAGATAGGACAGCCACGTGCTGGCTTAGCTGGGCAGAGGGATGGCCTTTTCTACTTTAGGACCAGTCATTTAAATTCAGCTTAGGGGGTAGAATGGGGAAGGGCATGTGTTTTGCAGTAGGGGAAACTGAGGCTCATGCACAAGTTTGAATTGGCAGAATGGGACAGCCCCTGGCCTTTCCCATTCTTCTGCCGCTCTCAGAGGACAGACTGGCAGGTGGAGGAGGAGACGCAGTCTGTCTGACAGGGGAGAAGGCTGGTGCCAGACTCCCCTAACCCTGAGGGAAGGTGGGAGACGCAGGCAAAGGAGCCATCGCACCCCATGCAGATGGATCTTCTGGGTACCAGCTCTGCCGATGGGGGCCACGGCCAGCCACCCCACGGCCAAGAGGGTTGCCCTGCCATCAGTGGGCTTGGGGGAGAAGTCTTCAGGGTTAGGGGCTGGACAGAAGGGCCCACCTGGTCTGGGGGTCATCCCAAGACATTCCACAGCCAGACCCAGGGTGCTGCAGGTCCACCCAGCCATCTCTGCCCACAAGGCCTTTCCACTCCTACCGGAGCAGCAGGTGGCCCCAAGGCTGTGGCCAAGGAGGTGTCTAGGGGCCTGGGATTAGGGATGGCTGGGAACCAGCGCCAGGCCTGCAGTGGTACAGATAGAAGATGGAGGCCTGGGCCCAGAGAGGGCCGCTCACCCAGCCGCTCTGGACCTGGTGGCCCCCGCCTTCCCCTCAAGTCTGGATCTGCTTCAGTTCAGAGAAGTCTAAGATTTTCATTTTGAGGAGAGGTGCTTGACCCAATAGGCCCACTCCTCAACTCTGATTGGCTGCCAATGACCCCATAGAGCAGGAACCATGACAGTAGAGGGGGTGTGTGGCTTGGGGGGAGCGCTGGGGTTGGGCAGGGGGACATGGAGCTGGAGTGCTGCAGGGCAGCCAGGAAAGGGCTTTGCAGGTGCTGGGCCCCTCCTGCCTGGCATGGGGGAGGAACACGAACAACTCCCTAAGGGGCAACTAACAGACCAATTAAGCTGCCAATAAAAAATTTAATCAAGTAATAATGCACCTTACTTTGTTTAATTAGTGTTCTGTCAAGTGAATGAATATTTAAGGCGCGGGCGGCAGGGCCAGCATCTGCCCAGCGGGCAGAGAGGCCGGGCCCACATTTCAACCATCCTGACAGCTCTACACGCGGGCACCGATCACTACCCTCCACTGCCCTCGGGGAGGCCAGCTCTCCATCGTCATCTCCTGGCTTGCCCAACCACTCTGCCCCGGGAGCTGGGGCGGCCCTGTCCTTTTCAGGGCCTCAGTTTCCTCATCCGTAAAATGGGATGCAGGGCTCCAAGAGAATCCAGCGTTCCCCTGAGCCCTGAAGAGACCTGGGGCTGATTTCTTTTCTGGACCCTATCTGTACTGTCGTGTCCCTCAACTTGTGCCCTGGGGATCAGAGCCTTGTGCCTGAGAGCGGGCGGGGAACCCTAGCCCGGGGTACCCTGGGAAGCTCTCCCCAGGACATGTTGGCTAGGGCAGGGCCAGATCGGGCTTCTCTTGCGCCCTTTCCGCCCTGCGTTCGTTCATTCATGCAGGAGCCCGGGGACCGCGCGCTGGGTCCAGTCGGGCGTGTGAAGCCGCAGTCCTCCGCTTTGCAGCGCCTAGATTGAGGTTTACTTCCGCCCAGCGTGCTCCAGACCCCTGGGCCCCGGCCCCGCCCCCAGATGTCATCTGCATATTCATGATCTCGGCGGGCATGCGCATCGCGGCGTCCCTCTCCACACCCCGCGCGTTTCTCCCGGGCCACCGCCTCCTTTTGCACAGAGAGGGCCCGGCGCCGCCTCCTGCGCACAACCACCTGAGAGCCTCGCGCTGGAAGGACTTTGGTAATTATTTGTTTCAGTTGAGCTGTTTTCAGTCTAGGCTAGGCTGAGTCTTGTAATGAGTATGGATTTGCCAGTAAATAAGTCCCCCGCTTCTAACCCCTGTAATAAATGCATTTGGAGTAATCTGGCGATCACGCGGTGTAATTGCTGGCTGTCAGGGCAGACGGATGCTCCCGCGCTGACTTCGCCACTGTCCGCCCTTCCTTCGCGCCGCGCCGCCACCCTCGGCCGCCCGGCCTGGAGGAGCGCGCCCTCTGGAGGTGCGGGGAGCGCGCGGGTCCCTCCCGTGTCCGGCCGCGCCTGCCCAGTACCCTGCCTCTGACCCCACAGTGCCCAGCTCCAGGCCCGTGTTCAAAATATAGGGTCCTTAGCATCATCCCTTACAGGCTGGATTGGATTATTTCGAGTCTGCATTTTATTTCGTTGTGTTACTGGGATTGAACCCAGGGCCTTCACACTGAGTTACATTCTCGGCGTTATTTTTTTTTTGGGGGGGGGGAACCGGGGATCGAACTCATGACCACACGCTTGCAAGGCTGAGCTAAATCCCCAGCCCCATCAGCGTTATTTTTTAATACAGGGTCTCCCTAAGACGCTAAATTGGCCACGGTCTCTGCCTCCCACAGAGCCAGGATTACAAGAGTGTATCACCAGACCCAGTTTTGCAAATCTGCATTTTATTTATTTTTTTTATTTTTTTGTCGGTACCAGGGATTGAACTCAGGACCAAGTGCTTGCAAGGCAGGCGCTTATGCCGCTGAGCTAAGTCCTCAGCCCCGCAAATCTGCATTTTAAACATGCCTCTCTCCACCAGGCATGTTGGTACACACCTGTAATCTCAGCCCTCACTTGCAATCCCAGTATTTGGGAAGCTAAGGCTGGAGGATTGTCACGAGTTCAAGGCCAGCATGGGCTACGTAGTGAGTTCAAGGCCAGTCTGCACTACACAGTGAGACCCTGTCTCAAAACCAAACCAAGCCAAACCAAACTAAACCTCTCTCTGGACCCGACTCAGGCAGCCAGGGCACTTAGGGGAGCATAAATTCCAACTTTAGTTTTCAGTAGTAAATCGGGGGGAGATAGCCCTTGAACTGGGCTGTATTCCTCACACACACTTGCAGCGGCTCCTGTTGACTACTTTCCCAAACAAGTCCAGCGTTGTTCACGTCTGACTCTGCCCAGGCCTCTGCCTGGCATGCTTTGGTCACCCTCTGCCAGGGGAATGTCCACATAGCTATGGTCAGATGTGCCCTCCTCCGGGAAGCCTTTCTGGACTTCTCCAGAGACTGAAGTTGGATGTCATAGCTGTCTTTTTACACAGGGCCCTGTCCTGCCACACGGTGAGGGCTGTGCCTCCGCTCCACTTCTAGGATCTGCCCCCGAGCCTTACGCAGTGCCTGACACACGACATTTGCTCAGGAAACATGAGGTGCGAGTGTCCCCCAGGCAGTGAGAAGCCTGGCTTCCTTCCTGACAGTCTGAGGGTTCTGGGGTGGTTGGGGCTTGCTTTATTCAGATCCGAGGTCCTACCAAATCTGGGGGCACCAGCTGGCATCTGCAGGTGGGGAGAACCCTTGTGCCATCTTCCACGGGGCAGGAGAGTGCATCACAGATCTCCGCTGGCTTGGTCCTCTTTCCTGCACCCTGGCCTCAGCCTCAGCCAGGGTGAGTGAGATGCAGGAAACAAACGGTGGGTTAGTGCCGGCAGGGACACAGTGTGCATCCATGGGGCCCAGGCTCCGGATGGCTACCCTAAAGCCAGGGCTGGTGTCAGGGTCCGAGGGTGACAGTGACGGTGGCACACACCACACAGGGCCACTTCCACTCTGCCCTTCCCAGCCCCTTCATGGCTCTGGCCTGGCCTGGGGCTGGTCACACAGCTATTAGGGAACCGGATTTAAATCCCCGGATTTAAATCCCCATTTCCAGCTGTGTGGGGATGGGGGGGTGCCTGGTTCGGTAACAGTGTGGCTGGAGCTCTCACTCCTAATCAAATGCAGTCCTGCAGGGGCAGCAGCAGAAAAGCTACCACAGAGTCACCAAAGGCACCGATGAAGGAGCTGGGTGGACTGTGGCTCTGTGTGCCCACGGGCTGGTCACTTAACCTCTCTGTGCCTCAGTTTGCCATGTGCACAACACATAGAGCAACTGTAGCCCTCCTCCTAGGGTTAATACTGGCGCAGTGAGTCAATAAAACACCTAGAGCATTGCCAGGCACAAGAAGGTACCAAGTAGCAGGGTGTGGTGGTACATGCACGCCTGTAATTCCAGCACTCGGGAGGCTGAGGCAGAAGGATCCCTGAGAATTCAAGACCAAGTCTCAAAACAAGCAAACAAACAAAGGTTCCAAATGAAAACACAGTCAGGGAAGTGAGAGGAGCCAGTGGAGGACTCCACACTGACCTTAGCTTTTCCCTCCCTCTCTCCCTTCATACTGGGGAGTGAACCCGGGGCCTTCACACTGAGGTTTTTTTTTTTTTTTTTTTTTTTTTTTTTT